>DF240365.1:157645-174351 GCA_000507305.1 Breviolum minutum Mf 1.05b.01 | reverse complement strand
AAAAATAAGACCTGCGAACCTGAGCAGGACAGTAAAAGCCTGCAGTTGAAGTGCCTTCGAGGGTGTGTATAGCGAGGAGCGCACACTTCATATCTGCCATAACCTTTATATCATGGGGCGCCAGGAAATGTCTGACCGTAGGATCAAACAGAGGCTGTGAGCATTCAAAGCATACATGCGCTGGGAATAGGTGACTTTCCTTGATCAGCGAGCCTGGGTGAAATTTCAGTGCAGTGGCCATCAGTGTACTCTTCCAATGCGTAAAAACAGTGTGACACTCAAAATGGTAACCACAAGCAATGGTTCGCCCTTGAGGAACAAAAGCTTTGAGGCCAACATCTGTATCACCTGTGGTGTTAGGTGGCAAGTGAAAGAGGTTCACATGCCGATTCAAGAACTCCTGAAGGTCATTACAAATAGACATACTGAACCCTTCACTGAGGCGCATGTTAACAACCGAGCCATCAAATACTTGCACCAAAAATTCGTCAAGACAATCGCCATTTATCGAGACATCCAATTTCACCCCTGTTAACGAAGACACTATAGGTCGAAGAAGTTCTCGCAGAATGTACCAGTTACAAAAGGTTGGCAGCATGGTGGCAGTAGTCCATTTGTGGTCTCCCCAGCAGATCTGCAATAGGCAATGGGCTCGTTGTTTCATCTCCAGAGACCGGGATAGGACGAGCAAATAGGCGGTGTCCGATGGTGGCCGATGCAAAATGCTAAGGGACCGCTGAAGGATGGGAATAAGCTGAAAAACACGGCCAGCGCCATTAGATAGGTCTGGCCACAAGTTGTAGATCTCCTGCAGGATCCACCCTGGTTTAGTATCCAGAGTAACCGGTAGGTCAAATCTTGTGGCCACCATATCTGTTTTAGGCCGTTGTTTTAGTGCTCTATAGACGCTTACCATTCCTGGTTGAGTAATAGGGAGCAAGCCATGCAGTTGGTGACACAAGTCGACATTAGCGATTGGCTGTTCCATAGCCAAAAACAATTAGTCGTAGAGAGCACAGTCCGAAGATTGGACAGAGTTAAGGACAACAGCGCCCAGACTCTGTAGTACTAAAAGCAGTGCCGCACAAGTGCCTATCGTAAACCTGAGCCAAAAGCTACCAGGGCAGCAGCCAAATATCAAAATTCGACAGCAGTCATCTGTTGCACTTTTCCTATGGTTGGTGAGACAAAGCTTTCCAAATCGTGGAGGCCATACAGACCATCCACTAATACTGGGTGAACGCCACAGATTTCATGGGGGTTGGAAGATCCTCAGGATCTGTAAAAGGGAAGTCATCGAAAGTTAAGCTTTACCTTATCGATCATCTGATATAGATATTGAATGCTTCTGATGTGATGCAACGGTGCCCCTTACGGGCGCCGGTGCTCCAATGTCTGGAAATTGCGAAGCGCATGTGGAGAATGATGCACACCATATCCATTCGCCCCTGAGGTTTCATAGGATTCCTCTGCCTNATCCTACTCTACTCGACTCTACTTGACTCTACTCTACTCTACTTGACTCTACTTGACTCTACTTGATTCTACTTGACTCTAGTTGACTCTACTTGATTCTACTTGACTCTAGTTGACTCTACTCTACTCGACTCTACTTGACTCTACTTGATTCTACTTGACTCTAGTTGACTCTACTTGATTCTACTTGGCTCTAGTTGGCTCTACTCTACTCGACTCTACTTGACTCTACTCTACTCTACTTGACTCTACTTGACACTACTCTACTTGACTCTACTTGACTTTAACTTGACTGGGATGTCGTTCGTATATCGGAAGTTTCTCAGCTAAACTTCCTTTGATAAAACGCTATACAAAAACTATACACACTAAGTCATACGCATATACTCGTAAACGCAAGTGATATGCAACATGACATCAACTGCACAAGAAAACAACAAGACAACTGGTCACAACGATTGCTTCGCACCTTTTTTGCCACATCAAATGGGGAACATCTACGAGCAGTTCATGTTTCTGCTGCACCCGTAGCCAACCCCAATTCAATGAAGTGCTTCGGAAACATGAAGCTGCATCTGGTTGCCGACTGAATGAGAGGATCATCGAAAGAGAGTCGTGACGGACCATCGGCAATATTGCTGTGCGAAGCAACTCTTCCAAACCAAGTAATTAAATTCAAATCAACTTCCAAGTTGTCATACCACACCGTCAATTGCTTTGCAATGGGTGTGAATCCAACACCTTGAATAAATGCTGATCTTGCCGCTTCATTATCAATGTAAAATACCACCTGACTGTTTGCAATCAGGGACGACCACAACTTCACAGAAATAACAATAGGCAATATCTCAAGCTCATATATCGGGTGCTCGGAGTCTTTTTCAAAGTCTGCAACCAGCGAATCATTCAGCATTTCCCCGAAGTAATGCACCACCGAACCTTGTGGGGAAATCAACACACCTCCAATCGAGGCCACACACTTGGAACCTGGTTCATAGGCACCATCTGTGAAAATAATCCACGTGCTGTTGATTGCTCTACTAATGCGAGCAGGCCTGGAAGCAACAAGCCGATCTCTGATGTGTTGCAAGGCATCCCTGAGGTCACCAGAAACGGCAACACTTCGACTCCTCAATGAAGCAAATTTGTTTAGCGACCTCAAGGAGATATTCATCTGTCTGCTCAACACAAAAGATCCAAACCATACCAACCTGCCGTGAAGCCTTTCCAAATCTTTGGGCGGGAGTCCATCAGCAAGCAGAAACGCATCAATGGTTTGAAGAAGTTCCTCCCGACGTTTAGATGTGTGTTCCAAAGTGAAGCTACCGGCCTGAAAAGAAGACAAGTTGAAGAGCATGCCAAGCGATCCAAAAACAGCACCAAAGGGTGGCGCCTTATCCCCTTCAGACGCGNAACCCTACTATTTGTGTTTTTTTCTTGTAAGTACTTACAGCATATTTATTTGTGATTGTAAGGTAGTTTGTAACCGGGGTTACATCTTGTTTAAGTGCCGTAAGTTCAGCAAGTAGTGTAAGTGACTTTATGGTACTTAATGCAAACTTATATCTAAGTTATCAGAGTTGCAACAACATATAACTTCTTTAACTTTTTTGAAGTTTTATGTAAGTTTTTTAAGTTTTTGTATTTTTGTTCGGTTTAAAAAATACAATTTTCGGAAAACTTACACAAAGTTACAAAAACTTACGTCAACATGTTTGTAAAACCAGAAAGCTTTGCAAAAACTGACATGTTATTTGGCAAAGTTGAAAGAACATTTCCCAAAACACCAACCAAAAAGAGAAGAATCAAGCATTGCAACATTGCAACTTAGCATCATATAGAAACCCAGCATTGAGCCAGATGTAAAGAACTGGCATTTCTCGCCGAGGTCAATGGAGAAAAGCGTGAGTAAAAGTGTGCGGCCCATTGGGCCGCTGTTTCTTCGTTTTTGGATTTGATGCAACTATGTATTGTAAATAAATATACCATTCACGTGCATAATTTATGTAGATAATCAAGTGCTTCGATGTTCTTATTTATTTATTTATTTATTTATTTATTTATTTATTTATTTATTTATACATCTATATATATATATATATCTATATTTGTGGTAGATCCACTGGCGGCGCATTGTGCCGCTGAAATTCAATCACTAACTACAAAAGGGAAATATGTGTTTCCAAGTATACACCAACAAATAGCTTATTAGTCCGTCCTTTGCAGGATTGAATGTTTCCCAAGGTTTGCGTACTCCAATTTTCAAGTCTCTGTATATATGGAACTATGTATGACCATGTCATTCCAACATATGGGCCCACATCCGGCTATAATTTTCTCGACCGCGCGGCGCGGAAAGCATGTTCGTTTTTGTGCCCTTCAATTTATTCAGTGGCAATGACAAGCTATATTGGCATGGGGCAGTTGTTGCAAGAGCTGAAGGTTTCTTTGGCACAGTTCCGTCAATGTGAAGCCACTGGATGGAAACAATTTGAGCCAGTGTCCCAGAAAACAAAACGTTCAGTCGCTGAAGATGTGAAGCAGTGGTTGGATTGCATTGATCACGGTGCTTGCTTGAGCTGTTATATGGAACATGTGATTCCATTTCTTGAGCATGACCATGCTCTGAGGGCAGTATGTAAAGATTGTGTATGCGACATTGCCAACAGTGCAATGGACGATGCTATTTCGAATGTTGTTGCCAATATAGCACCAGAGCAATGACAAGTATATAGAGTTTTGGATTTATGTTTCTTGTGCCTGGGATCTTGGTTGCTTGAGCGCAAGGACTGCAAGAGTTGATGAGTGATGTTGAATGTTGATAGTCGAAAGCAACTTCAATATTTTGGAGATATATTTACACATATATATGTGTGTTGAGCACCATCTAAAAGCATTCGATTCAATTCTATTACACGAGGCTCTTTGGGCCTCATTTGACAATGTGGTTCCTTGTTTTAATGGATGTTAGCTGACCAGTATGTCTATTGTGTTTTTGACTATTGCAGAGGAATTTTATCTAGAATCCGGCTCCATGGGCCGAATTCCATGTCCTGTTGCCAAAAACAATGTTTTGCTGATTATATTTGTATCATGGATCAAGATGTGTGATATAGATGGCGGTTGATAGGTTGAAGGGCGTGGGAAAGTTTTTGCAACAATGCCGAGGGGCGGATGATTTTTCAGCCATCCAAAACACACAGTACAACGCATTGCTGCAGGAGTTGGGTCAGCTTCGGCAAGCAAGTCACGATGAGTGCGCATCGATGATCAGCTTGCTGACGGAAATGGACTTGAGTGAGGAGATGAAGAATGCCTTGGTGAAGGTGGTCCAGGAGAAAGTTGGCTTCAACCAGAGCACTAGAGTCATCTTACAACACTGGAAGTTCTTTCCTGAATTTCTGAAGGATGGTCATTGGGTGCGACTTACCAACCCTGGTTTGCAATCGCAGGCTCTGACAGTTCACTTGAAGTTGCTGATGGAGCGCCTCTACAAGCTTGGTTTGAGAGCACCCAATGAAGAGACATTCGCGATGATCACCACACTATTGCTTCTCACGGACCAAGGCCGCTTTTCTGATGGAATCAGCTTGAGAAGTGCATACTTGAGCTGCAAGACTCAAGCCCGGCACTGGTTGAATATCCTGAAGAACCAGAAAACGCAGCCAGCTCATCCAATGATGCAGGAATTGCCGAAATCCTTTGCTGACCTTGACCCAGAGCGGATGAAGGATGTGTTTGGAGAAGGCTGTCATCCAGCCCCATTGCCTCAAGGCCTGACTATGGAGACGCTGTTGCATTTGTGCTCTTTGGTTCCCCAACGGTCGAGCAGGTTAACGACCCAGTTGCAGATACCAAGATCAGTTCCAGTTCGTGGACACAGTGCTGTTGCCAGACAGTTTGCTGCAGGTGCACCAGCTTTGGCCCCCTTGCCAGGAGGACTGAATGTCCCACAACAACATTTGGTTGAATTTTTCGACATGTTTCAATCCTGATTTTCTTTTTGTTGATGATAATTTATTGATGCCTGTTGTGTTTTTGGTGTTCTAAAGTTCTGGTCCTGTCAGATGTCAATCAACACTGTAGTTTTTGCAATTTCGTGGCAGGAGATCTCAATCTACCAGGTTTTCAAATGCTACAGCCGCAGCCCAGAGGCAACCATGAAGTTCAGTTGGCAATTGCTGCTGCTGGTTGGCCATCTGCATCGAATCCTGTTGCTCCCACCGTTTTTCATCACCCAGCGGAAGTGCAGCCTTCCGCCATGCACCAAGCTCCAGTTCCGCAGCAACAGTTGTGTTTGGCCGACATTCCTTCACCACCGCAACGCCAGAACAGTTCCCAGAGCTTGCATGGTTCTCCAGACGTGGTCTCACCTACTACCACTCCTGGCACTACTACCCCTGCTGGCAAATCTCTTGAAGATATGTTGGACCAAGAGGTCAACAAGGCGGGCGTGGGATCAGCAATCCCTGCTCCATTGACTGTTCCAGCTCCCCAACTTCCTGGCGTTGGAGTTGCCAAAGCTGAACCTGGGACTGTAGAACAAAAGAATGTGGAGGCTGATGAGGTGGAGGAAGTGCCTACTACGAAGCCCAAAGTGTCTGCTCAAGCTGCACTTGCAAAGCTTGAAGTGGCATTGAAACAAAGAGATGGAGATGGATCAACAGGTGGCGATGGCAATCAGCAGACAGCGAAGAAAAAAGGCGCCCAGCCCAAGTCTTCCACTATGAAAAAACCAGCATCAACTTCCGTGAAAGCGAAGGCCAAACCGACTTCGTCCACTATGAAGCGACCTGCTGGCAAAGTCACAACTTCAGGTTCCTCGAGCAAAGGCGTTTTGACCAAGAAGCAGGCTCTTCGCATGATGCCAAATGGATGTAAAAGATGCAGAGAGGTGCCTGGTTGCACAAGGAGTTGTTGGAAAAAGAAGAAGTATGAGCCTGATTGGTAAGTCTCACGTCTTATTTTCTTTGAGATGCAGGACAACCTGTGCGCGAAGGGATGATATGAAAAAAATAAGCTGATGAGTATTTGTAGCAAATTTGGAAGGCATTCATTTACTCTTGTTGGTCTGTGCTTTTTGAAAAAATGTGACGGCTCATTGGGCCGTGTTTTCAACATTGTTTTCATACCTTGGACTCATCATTCACTTTTTAACATGTCAAGGTACCATTGCCCGAGCATTTTCGTTTGTAGCTGACCCAGACCAGTATAGAAGCCACGGACATCATGGCCAATGGTGATCATCTCAAGATGATGGCGTCTCGCCTACCTATGCAGAGTTGCAGGCAATCGAGATGAGCGCATACTTGGAGAAGATCGAGAAGCGCAGTGAGGGGAATTATTTGGACAAGATGCATGGTATAGACACATATTCAACTCAAAATGACTCAGGTTATGCTTGCAACTATGGAAAAGGACAAAAGAAGATAACATATTTCTGTGGTGATGAAGTCCGCGACTTCTTCACCATCGGAATGTGCTCCCTTCTTTTGTCTCATGCCTGGAGACCATCGTTTTTCTGTGCTTGACATTTCAGGGATCCATGTCAGAGCAAAAAATTCAAAAAGTCTGTGCGTCAGAATTTCAAAAAGCTGCCTGAATCCTATACATGGTTGTACAGATGTCCAACTCACAGAACGGTTTTCAAATGATTTCAAATATCAAGGGGGGGCACAGTTTGACCAGTTAAAAACTTGAGCCTGCTGAATGATTTTTTCCGTTTTATCCGGAGTGGATATTAAGTAAGAAGATGAATGATTAGGTTTGTTTTGGTGAGGTCATGCGTTTGTACCACTCTAACACTTACAGTCAGGATGAAAAATGCTGAACAAGATGTAGGTCGTTGGGTCTCTTTTATTGAGATGATAGAAGATGCCTTTGCGGCTTCGTGGGCCGCTTATACGTGTAGAATGCCGGCTCCAGGGGCCGTGCAATGCAGATAATCATGCTTCATAAAGCCTGATTCAGCTGGAATACTTTGAACCGAACTGTATTTGAGTGAATTGTTTCTCTTGAATTTTGGCTCCATGCTGCTAGAAGAGTGGAAAGCAAATTTGCATGCAGGCCGCTCACATGTGAGTTGTTGGGTTTGAAAAGGTTTTGATAGTTGAAAGTAATTTTCATATTTGACTCTTTGACTCTGAAGCATGGGGCAACCATACAGCGAAGCAATGGCTTCTTCAAGCGTGTTTTCCAGTCCTTCACTCAGAAGCCGTGATGCAGGTTGCCCCCTGGTTGACTACATTGAGAACCATAGCTACAAAATGAGAACCATTGAGAGCAAGACTGTCGATGACAAGCCGAAAAGTGATCCTTTGCTGGAGTCTTTCGAAAACTGGTGCATGTCGGTCAGGTTGAAAAAAGCAGTAGCTCAACACTTGGACAGCATGACGGATTTAGACTTCATGCTGTATGAATCTCTCCATGAAAGTCTTTGCCCTGATGGCCTGAAGGATTCCAAGGCTGAAACACCCCAGCCTGTCACAGGGACTGAGGAGAAGGAGGCAGCTACGATGCTGGAGCAGACCCAGCACCCCATGACTGGTACAGAGAAGGAGCATTGCGCCACAGAAGCAGGGCAGTCCACCACATTGAGTGATGAGCGTGGCATCGAGGTTGAAGAGGAGCAGAACAATGATATCAAGGCTGAAGAGCAGCAGAACAATGATGACCATGTGAAGCGTGAGTGGACCAGCCAAGAGTGGAAGGATTGGATGGGAGAGAGCATTGAACCCAGGCAGAAGTGGAGCAAAGAAGAGTGGAAAGGGTGGCTCTCCAGCCAGGGTTTCAAGTCAATGCGTGAGTATGAAAGAGTTGTTCGAAAGAAGCACAGGAAGCCTTCCACAAAGTGGAGGATGTGAGAGAATGCCATTGCATGTTGACAGTTTGAAGAAAAAGGTGTCGTTTGCACGCGGACCCGAATCTTTATGAGCGGCTCGTGGGGCCGGAATGAAAGTGTCTATGTTTGTTTGTTCCTCAAGAGAACACAGCCTTGTAGGAATAAATGCAAATGTAAGAGCATTCAGTTTTAACACATCTTCATGATACTAGCAGAATGTGTTCTTTCAGATTATCTCCTATAGGAATATAGCAGGGGTTCTATAGCTGTTTTCACTGTCATTATCATCCAAAGGATATGCCTCTTTACCTATGTTGATGACCTCTCAGCCGGTTGGATGTCAATCTTGTGATGTTTGTTTGAGACGATAGAAGACTCAGTTGAGACATGACAGGACATAGTCTGTAAGATTGTAGATTGGGTGTGATTGAATCTGTGTTTCTGCGGCTCTTGGGGTCGCATTTGTTACTGATACTTTTTGTGTCTTCGGCTCTTAGCGCCGCGGTTTTGGGGCAGCATTGGATTGTGACACTACAAAAGGCTCGAGTTGTTGTTATGATGGCATCTTCACGGAAACAGCGGAGCATCCAGTGGTTGGGTTTCTTCCGTTTTAGATTTAGATCAGTTTTTGTTATGTCATGTTGAAGCATCTGTTTTGCAAATCTCCACTTTAAGTGTGCAAAAATACTTGGATACTTGTTTGAAGGGGTAGAGCAATTGCCCCATGAATTCCTCAAAGCCTTGAATTTGACTTTCTTAACCAATGCTCGGTGAAATGGAAGTTGAATGAAATTCATGTGGTCTATGTTTGTTTCTGTGCTGAACCAGTGCATTTTCTGGAAACTCCTTTTTGTTGTAAGCAGTCCCAGGTTTTGATTGGGAGACTGATGAGTTGCCAGCTTTCATGTATGAAGTGACATTCTTCCGGAACCCTGAAGACTTCAGTTCCAAGTGGCATGACCTGGAGGATGTTGATGGTGCTGCTGAGATCCTGAAATGGATACATGGCGCAAAGGTCCTTTTGTGTTTTGACAACCACGTATCCTACGGTGAGGAGCTTCGTTTTGTCATTATCGAAGCCTTGGCTGTGGACATAGGCACTGGGTTTGGATGGCAGTGTCGTGTCACTGCTCGAGACATCAGGATGCAGGAGGACGTGGTCTTCTTGTTCAGGTTGGTTGGAACAAGTCCTCGCGCTGAAGATTAGACTGTCGACTGGCACAAGGCCTGCAGAAAAACAAATTCATATAGTGTTGTTTACACTGTGTTTGTTTTTTTTAAAATGAAATCTCCCTGTACATACATATGAATGTTTAATGTTTATGTTGCAAAGGTCTAAGATTTGGTGAAGGGTGTCTTAGAAAAGTCAAATGGATGGTTGGAAGATTATCTATTTTTCTTTTGGGATGACCATAAGATTTGTGATGATGCACCTGGTCTGTTTAAACGGTCGTGTTCAAATGATCTCAGAAAATGTTTTGTATTTGAAATATCTTATATCTTTTATGTATGAATCTATGGTGTTGTTCCATCTATATGACCTTGAAGTCTTTTGGTGTACCTTAATGTATCTTAATGTATCGTAATGTATCTTAATGTATCTTGAAAAAAAGAAGCGTGAGATACATGTATCATGCTGAAAGTTCATATATGATACACGTATCATCCTTTAAAATATCAAGATGATACATGTATCATAATGTATCTTCACCACCCTGCAGTAGATGATACATTAAGATACATTAAGATACATTAAGATACATTAAGATACATCAATATACATTGAGTGACATTGAAACATGCTGCGCATTTTGGGTTTTTTATGCGCATACGTGATTCAAAATGTTTTGTTTCAAAACTAATGCATTGATCCAAGTGGGTTCACATGTTCATCAACATGTTCCAACTTTACCTGAACGAACGGCTCATGGGGCCGTTTTTTTTTTAAACGGCCCAATGGGCCGTACTGTCATTTGGAATACTGAACGATTCAAAACATTGAACTCCAAGAAAATAGACCACATGAAAATCACAAAAAAAATCCCAATATAACATAAAATAATCCTAAACCCTAAACCCTAAACCCTAAACCCTAAACCCTAAACCCTAAACTTAAAAATTTGGGTGTCGCAATTCACTTTAGGGGATGAATCTTGGAAACCATCAGATGTTTTCTTGGAATGTGTGGATTTGTGAAAGTTTGAGACCTTCTGTTTGCCAAGATGGGTTCTGAGAGGTTTTTTTTCTTACGGCTCGCGGTGGCCGTCCTGGTGGGACTTTCTTTGCAAACGTGGATTTTCCATGTGAGTCTTTCACAGTTCCTAGGCAGCTTGGGGCATCACGAGTAGTACGGAAGTGTACGCCATGCAGCAGGAGGAAGCCACGCAAGGTGCTGACCTTCAACTGGAGGCCAATGCAATGATGGAGGCATCCACCAATGCTGATTCCAAAGAAGAAGGGGAAGAGGTCAATACTTCTTCGAAGGAAGAAAAGCCTGCAGAAGCACTTCAGGAAACCCTGCTCGAGGACACGACCGTTGCCGTTGAGGCCAAGAAGACCGAAGATGAGGAACAGCAGAACTTGCAAGAGCCTGAGGCTCAAGACCTGCAAGCAACAGATGGGCAGGGGCAGATGGTTCCTGTTAACCAGGTTGTTGCAGAACAGAATGATGATTTTTCTGAGGAAGACATGCAGGTGCAGTGCAGGAAATGTGGACGTTGTGTTCATGTGACAGAGAGCTTGCATCGAACAGAAAAAACAAGATGGTGCTTGAGTTGCAACGCCTTGGTGACGCTCATGCGGCGCCACATGTCGTGGCCTCCTGATGAGTTTGCAAAGCTGTCAGAGGAGTCTCAGAAGACTTTCTTTTTGAAGGCAGTCGAAGAAAAGGCTGGAGCTTCAGCCTTTAGATATGATCGTGTGCGTGACCTCCTGGTGAAGACGATGGTGAAGATGCACATATCCGAATCGAAGACGGAGACTGGCGGCACTTACAAGCCTTTGTCAGTTTTTGCCAAGGATGGCTACATACTCCCTCCAGAGTTTGAACACGAAGCACCAAAGCTCTGGAGCGAGCCGCTCCGCTGCTGGACTTATTTGTTGCCAGAACTCACAGTGAAAGAGACTGAGATCAATCGATCAATGGAGGAAGCCATTGTGAAGGCTGAAAAGGTGATCAAGAAGAGGAAGCAATTGCCAGATGCAGCAGCAGGTAGCGCCAGCCAGAAGGCGAAGGTGGAAGCCTTGGAGGACATGGTGGTGGATTTGCTGAGCGATGAGGACGATGCAGAGGCTTCAGGCAGATCAGTTTTCATGCTTTTGGTTTACCACGTCTATAGAGTCAAGCAATCAAATGAAAATCAGATAAAATCAGATACATCTCATAGATTTTTTTATGTTGATAAACGGCTCACAGGGCCGCAAGGGCAATATTGAAATGCAATCTCATGAATGCATTTTTCAAACAGACACCTTGTTGTTTCTCTTGCAACCGAAACAGGTCATGAAGATGACCCCAAGAAAAAAGCTGCTCAAGCAAAGGCTGCAGCGAAGGCAGCAGCAAAGAAAGAAGCAGCAGAGAAGAGACGCTTGGTTGCTGAAGAGAGGAAGAAAGACCAGAACGAGAAGAAACAGTTGATGGCTGCTGGCCGTAAGGCAGCCAGCTTGGCTGCAAAGACGTTGCAGTCTTTGTCTGATGCCTGCAAGAATGTGGCAGCTTTGATTGCAGAAGCTACAGGTGATCCCCACAAAATGGACATTGACCACCCGCAGATCAAGAGCCTTCAGAGTGATCTCGAGACTGTGGAAACGTGGAGGAAGGGTGCTGCTGCCACATTGGCAGCCCAGGCCAAATGTAGTGGAAAGCCACTGCCACTTTTGCCTTACGAGAGTGAGAAGCAGTGCAACAACAAGATCAAGGCTGTCAAGGACCAGATGGCAGCATTGAAGATCATCCTGAAGCCGAAGAAGAATGGCAGGAAGGCGAAGGAAGAGCAGCCTGAAAGTTGAGAGACTGATTCATTGATGGCGTTCTTTTGCTCAAGATCACCTTGAGATTTTCACACTTTGCTGGGTCAATGCTGGTTGTCTTTTGGATACAGCGATGAATGCAACTTGAAG
The DNA here is from genome assembly GCA_000507305.1 of Breviolum minutum Mf 1.05b.01. Classification (NCBI taxonomy): domain Eukaryota; class Dinophyceae; order Suessiales; family Symbiodiniaceae; genus Breviolum; species Breviolum minutum. Next base: position 161,915 of record DF240365.1, on the reverse strand, counting down.
CATGAGATGTTCAAAATGTTTGCGCACGTAACTTGAGGCAATATAGATGTGCAAAATACTTGTTACACGATCGGCTCTTCGGGCCGTGCATCCTGTCCATTCATGTAATGCTAATGACTTGATTTTTGAAGTATCTTAAGTCTTGCTCGGCTCAATGGGCCGAGGTTTCACTCTTTCATTCCACTCCTGAACTTTGTAACTTTTGATACTGAAGGTTTTTGGCTGTGCGTGAAACTTAGGCAATCTCAAATCAGTCACTGGTGGAATGGCAGTGGTTGCATGGCAGTGGAAGGGCGTGTCTGACCGTTGGAAAAAGATGCCCACCAAAGCCTTGAACTCCACTCAAGACTGGATGTCTTGGGGCCCAGGCATGAGTGACAAACTTCAGACCTGGTGGGATGATGAAAACAGACCTGATGATATCAAGCTTTCTCCCAATGGTTTGGCACACTATAAGTTCGTGAAGGTGGATGTGGCTCCCAATGGTGCTTTGCTTCGCTCAGGTGGGAAGGCGGCATGCTCCATTCTTGTGAAGAGGATCAACGTTTGTGTCATGGGCATTGAAGATGTGGTGCTGGTTGATGATGAACTCGTGCGTGTGACCTTTCAGATGGGCATGTCTGGGAATACATGGTTCACCCAAACTTGCCACAAGAGCTTGAATTGGCGAATGTTTCTCACAAATTGCATGACCAAAATGGAGGACAAGCTCACCAGGCCTGAAATGAAATTTGTGAAGATTCTTCGTGCTGATGGCTCCTTTGTGGACATGGCGCAGTTCCCGAAGGATGAGCAATCGGCAGCAGTCAATGCCAATGTCATGAGGCGTCCAGCAGCCAAGAGCAGTGGCAGCCGCAAACGACCTGCTTCCAAAAACCACGGTAACAAAAGCAAGAAGGGTCGACGAAATCTCCTTGATCCAGCACTCAAAGAAGGAGAACGCAAAAAATACCTTGCAGGAGCAGTTCAGGCAGCACGTCCTCAAGTGTCAGATCGTTTGAGCTCATCCGAGTACTATGCCAGTGACAATGACAATGCTCCTGAGGAAGGTGAAGAAGATTGACCACTCTGACGTGCACAATGTCAAACAGAAGATTCATGGAGCTTGTTCAGGCTACGGGTCACCAAAAAAAGAGATGCAGGCTGATTTTGAAAAGCAGCGGCCCCAGGGGCCGCTTTGCATGGGTCTTCAACATTTTACATGTGCAAGGTTTGGAAGAAAACACATATAGAGATTTTTTTTGCAAAATCGATTGAAGCTTGTGCAGCCAGGTTCAAAACTCTTAGACCTATCATATGGTGTTACCTTCAAACCACTGAGTTTTTCAAAGGTTGGCATCAAGAAATGTATGATATTGCATTTGGGTTTTTTTTGGGTTTTGAGTTGTTCACAAAAAGGTCATAGCGTACACTACGGCGCGTTGTGCCGTGTAAAGGCATAGACGGCGCATTGTGCCGTATAAGCTGACCAAAACTGGTGTTGTTATTGTGTCAATTCGCAGGCCATTTATGATTTCAAACTAGTGCATCGGATTTAGTTGACATGTCGAAATGACTTTTTTGCATGGCCCATGAATAAAAGCGTGAAAAAAACAATCCACAAAAAGATTGTGTCCAATCTCTTGGGAAGAGTCATTGCCTCAGACCAAGACATCCACCAAATCGTGACTTCCACATTGGATACTGTTGGGCTGAAAAACGCTTGCATCTCCAGGAGTGGCTTTGCCAAATTGGTGGATGAGGATGGCTTTGAGCATTGCCTTGAAAAGATTGCGCTTCCACATGCTAGCCGTGCTGACGAACAGGTCACTTTTTACAGGTGCAAATTTGCTGAGACAGTGCAGGCATCGATTGATGCCAATTCAGAGTTTGCCACGTTGTTGCTGCAGGCGATAGACACTGAACCATGCCGCGTTCACCCGGTCATTTGTTATCACGATGAATGTACAGCTGGAAACGTGGTGCAGGTGGCCTCAAGTCAGAAGGCTTCATTCTTTTATTTCGCTCTAGCTGGTCTTGATTCTTCACTACTGCATCACGAAGAGATGTGGTTTCCATTAGCATGCATCCAACATATCAGCGTGAAAGATGTGCTTGGAGGTTTCAGTGCAGTTTGGAAAGCTGTGGTACAATCTTTGCTGGCAGAGAAATTGCAGAACGGCATAGCTCTGAAATTCACATTGCCTGGTGATGATGGACAACCTTGTGAAACACACAGACTTTTGCTTTGCTCCATTGGTACATGGGTAGCTGACCTCGACGCGGTGCGTCTGACTTGGGATTGCAAGGGCGCAGCCGCACTACGCCCTTGTTTCAAATGCCGCAACGTACTGAAAAGGGACAGTGGTATCCCTGAGATTGATAGTTACTTCATTGAGGTGGATTGTCCTGACACCAGAAAATTTGACATGAACAGTGATCAAAGCATTTTTGAAATGTACGATAGCTTGCTGGCGGAAGAACATAGAACAAAGAAAGCTGCAGAACAAGCTTCCAAACTGTACGGCTTTTGGCCCAACATTCACGGTGCGTTAGCGTGCAAGGAAGTTCGCGAAGCTTGCCCTCCGTCAATGTTTCTGTTCGACCCAATGCATTGTTATTATTCCAATGGCTGTGCTGCATGGGAAGTCAACTTGCTGCTTCACACAATGGAAGCCAATGGTATTTCGAGGAGTTTGCTGGAGTCGGCTATCACCGAAACTGTGTGGGAGAATAGAACAGGATTGCCACACACTGAAAACTTCAGACGACATTTGGTGTGTGAAGCTTATATGACAGGAGATTGCTACAAAGGTGGGGCCAAGGAACTTGACTATTTGATGCCATTGTTGGCTTTCTGCATTTTTGGGAGCGCGATCAAAGACATGGCGAAGCTAAAGAAGGCGTTGGAATCTTTCAGGTGTTTGATGCTGATACGCAGGCAAATGTCTGATTTGAAACACAAAGTCCAGCATTCAGCAAGTGGTTTGAACAACTTGCAACAAGAACACCAACAACTATTCAAGGAAGCCTACGGATACGAGCGTTTGAAGCCGAAGCACCATGTGAGAATGCATTTGCCAAAGCAATTCGATGATTCGAAAGTGTGGGTGGATACCCTTAGCATGGAAAAGCGTCACCGGGTTCCTGGCCTGCATGTTGCTGTTTCTTTTTCCAGTGTTTTTTGCACGTACGTATATGAGACCNAAGCGCATGGCGCGTGGGGCACTTGCCGAAGACGGTGCTTACAGTCGAGCCGTTTTGAAACGGTTCTTATTTCACCATGTGTCCAGCTTGAAGGACAAACATTTTTTGGACACATTACTGCCTCGAGTACGTCGAAATGAACCATACTCATTGCAATTCCAACATGAGGTCTTTGAAAGCAAGACGGCAGTTCTTCATGGGTACAAAGTGGGCCGTGGAGATGTGTGTTTGGGTGCAATCCCATGTGTGCTCAAGTCATGTTTGAAGATTCGACATTGTATTTTGTTCCTGGCAGAAGTCCTGGAGTTGCAGCAAGACGCTGGTCTGTGGTCAGTCTGGAAAAGTTCTGGAAGAGATGGCATATTGGCTGCCCATGCTGTTGGGCCAAGCCCGACATGGTGGTCATGGGATGGTGATATCGTAACTTGCTTGGTGTGAAGCTGAAAAGTGAGGCCAAGCGCAATGTTATACAGCTTGCACGGCTGCAGCGGCCGTGATGCAGTCTGTTTTTTTTCAAATCTGGTGTCACACATTCCACTCCTCTATATAGTTTTACTTTCAGTCATATTGACCCTGGGCAAATATATATACATCAATGATGAATCTACCGTGTTTGATTTGTTATATGTACAACATCGTTCGATCCTTGCTTTGACAAGTTTAAAGAAAGACACGAAAGGTATATTCACAAACTGACATTGTGCGGCCGCTGTTGCTAGTGAAAGTGACATTGTGCGGCCCATAGGGCCGCTGTTGCTATTTTTCCTTCTACGGCCCCATGAGCCGGACCACGTTTTTCTTGGCTGATTGCGTTTCACCTTGTTCCGTTTCACCTTTTTCTATATGATGCAAAGTGCGAACAAAACACAAAACCTAAACTTGGAGATGTTTAGCACACATACAAAAACTTAAAAAACTTAGGAACCCAAAAAACACAAACCAACCAAAAAAAAAGTTATTTCCAGCTTGGTTTTTAACTTTTGGTAAGTCATTTTAAGTTTTTGTAAGTAAACATATAAGTAGTTAAAAGTGAATGTATGTACCTTAAGTCGCATAAGTACTTATAAGTACTTACAAGAAAAAA
>DF240365.1:12500-157168 GCA_000507305.1 Breviolum minutum Mf 1.05b.01 | reverse complement strand
GTTATGACCTTGGGTTATATGGGACATCTATGAGTGGTATTTGCTATTTTATGGCGGAGCAGTACTGAGAGGCATGGGGACTTTCTGAAAGCGTAGTGTTTCACGTGTTTAACTTGGTGTCCTGTTGGTTTTTGGGTTTTTGTTGGTGTTTGTTTTGGGTTTTGCTGTTTTGTGTTTTTGTTGCTTTTTGGTGACACCTAGGTAGTCGTTTCACTTATATTCTCATCGTGGGAATAAACAATCTTAACCAAAGGATTGATGACCGTCAGAGCTTCAAGCGCGCACGGCACCGGCAAAAAAAAAGCCTGCTTCAGGGCCTTCCCAGAAACAGTCCGGAGTGCATCCTTGGCGCCAATCCAGGCAAGAGGCTGCTGGTTCCAGTGGGGCAACGTCAGGCGTGGATAGCACCGAAGCGTACAAAATCCGACAAGGCCACCGCCAGGCGCGGCAGTCGTGCCGGTGCTCAATGTTAGCAGCAGAGTTTTCTGGCTTGAGCTGGATGATAAAACTCTTTTGGACAGCTATACTGTGCTACAGGAAGGCATCCTTTGTGATGTTTTCTCGCAGAAGTGTTCAGCTGCATGGCAGGGCGCTCCAGGTCAAAGGCTTACGGTCGCCATTATGCTGCCGGGCCGTCAAGATGCAGATGACTGGCTTAACTTCATGCTGTCGCAAAAGAACCTATGGCCCACCTTTACAACCCGGGGGACTCTCACAGAGGAGATTTCCGAAAAGATCTTTCGTAAAGAGTGGCGCAGGCTGCAGGCCAAGCATCTATGGATGGAGGTCAAGCTGCGCTGGCATGTGTTGGCTGACCGGATGTACACAGCGCCCCCGACTGGGAAAGTCACGTGAGCAACTTTATGCACTGCTTTTCAACAAGGCTGCCAGGGGCAGCCAAACGAATCCATATGAAGAAAAAGCATACCGTGGACCTGCGCTTAAAGCAGTCCAGGCATGGTGGGAGCAATGCAAAGAGTGGATGCTATACTTCAAAGGTCATAGTGCGCCATTGGTCCAAGACCTTCAGGGCCTTCTACAGGCTTTCCGGGGCAAGGAAGCAGATGCTCGTGCTGAGGTAGAAGCATTTATGGAACATTGTGCAAAGAGGTGGCAGACAAAAGAGGGCACTTACCAGCTCAAGCGACGTCGACTCTTGCCTGATGTGAGAGACCCGCCTGAGCAAGGAAATGCAGAAGTAAACATGAAGGACATCTGAACTTTACATGGATGGCTTGGAGGATTACTACATGGTGGAAGAGATGCTATGAGGGGCTGAGAGGGGCGCGATTTGTTTCACCTTGTCTCACATTATTTTGCGAATTTTCACTGGACGTGGGGTGTTGGTTGTTTTTGTGTGTTGCTGTGTGGTTTGGTTTTTGTGTTTCTTTGGTTTTTTCCAGTGAAAATTCTGCATTCAATTAGGGTTTCACTTCATTTCGAATTTCCAGTAGTTGACCGACTATGTCTCGTGCTCGCTCGGCAATGCAGGAAAAAAAAGAAAAATATCCATACGAGGCATCCTTCCATTTGCCTTCTCCTTGCGGCCCATCCTTCAAGACTTTCTTGGGCGGGTCCTGCCGGCACAGGAGCTTTTCTTACTTTGATGGAATGACTGGCTGTGCCACTGACTCCTTTACACTCATGGAGCGATTTCAGGCAAGCACTAACTGTGTTATTGGCTTTGCCCGTCAACTCTTTTGGTCTTCACTACGTGATCTGGCGGTGCTTCACTGGTGCTTTACTACATCCTGCTGAAGAACATTTGAGTGGACTCTGAGGTCGCCTCTTTTCTTTTACATGCTGTTTTGTTTTGTTTCACGCAGTTTTCTCCAAGGCCTGGGTTGGTTAAGTTGCTTGCATTCTCCAACTTTGCGGCGTTGCGATGATCCTCGTGATCTGTGTTTCACCGGACATTTCGGCCAGTGATGTTGTTCTTTTGTGATACCATCCGTCATCGGTACTTTCTTTTTCTACGATCGAATGCGCCTCTTGTCACAGGTATCTCGAACCCTATGGCTTCTCTGCGCCGATCCTCCTTTTTTGTGCACCGTTGATGACGCGATCCGGAATGGCTGTCTCGTCTCTCACGCACTCTTCCTCGGAGGATTAATTTGTTTTCGAATTGATTAATTCGTTCATTCTTCTGGCCAATAATGATTGTATTTTTTTGTTGTTTTCACGAATGTGAAATTGTCCTTTTTCGTGCCGTCGTAGCTGACTGAAGGGCGAACCGCCCGGGACACGTACCCTAGCAGCTTGCAGCAAAAAAAAATCTCTGAATCCAAAACCTGGAATCAAACATCATGTAAATTGCAGTCTACGCCTGAAACCTAATTTTCTATATGTCTTCTTTTCTAAAACTTGAGTCTTCCTGGCTTAGCTCATGTTTACAACCCAATGAAAACTGTAATAATTTTTCTGCCAAGAGATGATTTTAAAATCCCTGCCACCACTTCAATAAGCGCGGACTGGTTTCGCCCGGAATAAAAATACATTGTTGTTTCCACGCAAAATCAACCAAAAAACTACTCCGCAACAACTGCACTACACCGCAAAAGTTTGACCTCTTGCGTTAAGAGTCTACGGGGCGGAGGGTTTCCGCAAAACCACCACATACTCACCAAAGCCTTTCTCTCACTTCCACCCCGTCCCTCCTTATCTTTCCTTTCCTCTCTTCTCTCTTTCTCCATTCCTTCCTTTCTTTTCTCTTCTCCTCCCCCAAGTCCATACTCTCCTCTGCGTCGACTCCTCTCTGAAAAGCACAAAGAGCCAGCCAAGAAACAAAATTGCTAGGCTGCTAGGCTTGTCTAGCGTCATGTAGCTCTCACGCCATGTATATTCTGAGCGCCGCACCTGCTTATCTGCATCATTCCAGGACAAATGGTCTACATGCAAAAACTGGCACCTAGAATAAACAATTCTGCAGACGAATCGCCACTCTCTCAATGCCAGGCCTTACATGATTAGGCGACAATACGGCAACTTCAGGGAGCCAAAGCCATCGGATCGAATTGCAAAAGGGGTTCAATTGGAATTGCGCATGTTTCACAAGCCAAATAAAGACAGGAGAAGTGTCGGAACAAGTGTGAAGTACCGATCAGCAAGGTGCTGCCGAAGTGTTCTCACCTGTGCGTAGAGAAGTTTCTGGCTGTTGGCAACCGCTCACTGCGCTTGTTTCCAGTCTCTGCAAGTGCAACAAGTGAAGCCTCAGAATCGGCCTGCAAGACACTAAAAGTTGGTCCAGTCTCAAGTATGAACTGACGAAGTTCGCCTTCGGCGTACATAGAACATCCTTTGTTAGGGACGAGACATGCAAGTGCAAGTCCAGACATCACATCACGTTCAGAATCGTGATGGATCCTGCAACTTTCGGATCAGTTAGTCGCACTGAAGTACGGATTGCTTCCGTCGAACTTTCTTCAAATGATCCTGTCAAGACTTGCTCATGACACAAGTTTTGCACCAGTTGCGGAATGGCAAGTGAGTAAGTTCATGCTCGGATCGTCCAGTTGGTCCCTTTGGGACATGAAGTGAACGTGGTGCTTGTGCGGACGTGTCCATATCAATCTCAGGAAGTGTAGGCGGATCATACACGTCCTTGTCCCTCAAGTCAAACAACGTAAGTCCTGTGAAGGGCCCGAACATGTCAAGTGTGTCAACAGTCCAAGTGTCATCCTTCCAAATGTTTCCAAAGTGACGCACAATGTTATTTTTTTTTTTGAACACAAGTCTTTAAGTGATGGACCACCAATCAAAGTAAGTTCTCTTGGAGTGAACAAAGTTGTACGAGGTTCATAGTGGAATCTCAACCAAACAATGGACACTTCAACTCCAAGTCATGTGCGTTTGGAAGTCCAGTGGTCGGATCTGGTTGCTTCCAATATCGAAGAAATATTTCTTTCACTTGGTTGATATTGTCACCAGCAACAGCAAGTTCTTCAAGAAGTTGTCTTGATGGATTCACGGAATGACTTTCAAACATAGCTGAATCAGAAGTTGGGTTCTGGTCAGCTCAAGTTGAAATCACTCTTGAAGACTTTGTTTTCGACAAATCCTGAACAACTGGAAGTGTCGATTGTTTGCCTTCAAGTCTTCTGCCAGTTGGAACTGAGATCCAAGTGACCTCAGTCCTTCCTTTCCAAAACTTGTCAAGTGCACGCTTTGGGTCATCTGAAGTTCTCCAAGCATCTTCAATGACCTGTTCACTCTTGTCTTCAAAAGTCACAATATGTCTTTCGAAGTTGTGCAATCCTTTCAAGTTCAAGTTTCTTCAGGTGTAAACAAGTTCTTCCTTTGACGTTTGTGGTATCTAACGAGCACACTTCTGGAAGTATCAAAGAACCATCTATCAGCATGATAGTAAATGGGCTTGAAACCAGTGCAACAAGATCTTTCGGGGATTTCTCATTCGAAGTTGGTTCAACATTCTTTGGTTTGAACTTTTCATGGAAAGTCACACAAACAGATTCGAAGTCAACAGAATCAAAAACTTGAAGTGATGGTTTCATAAAAGAAGGGAACCATGACGATGGAAGTGGAATCTTACTACCACAAGGGGATTTTAAAGTCATTTCTTCTGAAGACAGTTCAACCTGGTATCCTTGATTCAGAAGTCTTCCTACTGAAACCAATGGGTAGTCAATGTCAGTAACGTAGAAGTGCAAGTAAAAGTCACAACTACCTGAAGTCATTCCTACAAGTTTCCTACCATAGATCTTCAGTGGTTGACCTGTCACGCTACGAAGTGGGGGCTTTGTTCCAGTACTTGGAAGAAGTGGCCATTCTGAAGCAAAGTTCTTGGGACAGCAGTTGGCTGCTGCTCCACTGTCAAAAAGAATCCATGAAGTATCAACTGATGATGCAACTGTCAAGTGTTGATCAATGAAAGTATCTTCAAAGTCAGGAATTTTGACATGATTCAATCCAACAGTTTGCAAAGTCTCGAAGTGATCACTTTCATTGAAACAGTACTGAGAAGTTGGATTCAAGTTGGAACAACCTTGAGAAGTGGAAGTAACAACTGGTCCAACAAGTGCGGAATTGCCAACACCAAAAGTACCTAAGGTAATGGCTGCCATCAACAAAGATTTACTCCTAGAAGTATTTCCTCGTGGGCTTGAAGTTCTCTCAATTCCTGGTGGAGGTCCTGAAGTCACGGCTGACACCTTGGCACCTGAACCAGAAGTACTGTAACAGTAACCAAAGTTTTGTTCTGACTCTCTTGAAGTGTTGGTGGTAAAGAGGAAGTAGGCTCATTCCAGGATGAAGTCCAACTGTGATCCCAAGACCAATCATCATCCCAAGAAGTCCAATCCCAGTCATCATACCACCAACTGTCGAAGTCTACATTTCCTACATACCATTCATCATTCCATGAAGTCTTTTCATTCTCAGCTGCGTACGTTTCATCGAAGTTGTTTGAGATCTCATTCTCATTCCATTCATCATGCCATGTATCAGTCCATGTGCTGTCATCTACTGCATTCGCTCTGTTAAAGTTACACTCACGAGAAGTGTGTCCAGGCTTTCCACATGTGTAGCAAACTACACCTTTGCCTTTACCTTTGCTTGAAGTCTTACCTTTTCCTTTGCCTTTCATTCCTTTGAAGTTCTTTCCTTTTCCTTTTCCTTTACTCTTACCTCCTTTGCCTTTCATGAAGTTCCAGTGACTAAATCCTTTTCCTTTACCTTTGTTCCTTCCTTTGAAGTTTCCTTTGCCTTCAGTGCTCCTATGTCCATGGGCGCAAGTCCTGAATCCGAAGAAGTCAAGATGTGCCTGCTCCTGAAGTACTGCACCAGGGTGTTCCTCATCTGATCATAAGTGTTGATCGTGGCTGCATTCAAACGAAGGTGTTGTTGAAGTGCTCCTGAAGTCTTGTTCATCAAAGTAGCTACAAAGTACGCTATCTGGAATTGGAGTGCCAGTCTGTTGTTCATACTTGGCCTTAACAGTTTCCCAGGCATTGAAGTCTTGTTCAAAAGTTTGGGTGTTGAACTTCCACTCAAGAATCTTAGTCAGAAGTGACACGTGTCTGGTAGCATCGGGAAGTGAGAAACGTTGGCTCAACCTGCGCCGGGTCTCCTGCTTCATTCTGGCGAACCAGAAGTCTAGCAGATCCTGTACACAGATTGGCAAGCAAATAGTGAAGTTTCCTAGAAAACATTCTCATGTTTGCTGCCTCTTCTGTCGGAAGTGCACCATTGAAGTGTGCATCTAAAAACTCAGTGTTCGAAGTTTCTGATCTTGCTAGGAAGTCTACCGAGTCTGGCTGGAAGATGGCCAAGTAACTCTTGGAGTTCCAAGACCAATGTTCCCAGTCCGAAGGTTCTCCATTAAAACTCTTGGGAAGTGGTAACCGAAGTTTACCAACGTCCCCGGCAAGTTCTGCCATCACTCTTGGAGACCCTGAAGTCGTATCAGAGCTCTGCTACCATACGAAAATTAGGTAGCTCTGAAGTACCTACAAACAACTGAAGCCCTAACAGGACTCAACCCTTGAAGTATTACTCACACGAAGTTACCCTTTCCCCTGGTGCAGTCTTTTCTCACTTGAAGTAAGTATGAGGTATTTAAGTGAAGTAAGTGTGACACATACATGGGAAGTACACGTGCTATTTGACAACAACAACAACAACCACAACCACAACCACAACCACAACCACAACCACAACCACAACCACAACCACAACCACAACCACAACCACAACCACAACCACAACCACAACCACAACCACAACCACAACCACAACCACAACCACAACCACAACCACAACCACAACCACAACCACAACCACAACCACAACCACAACCACAACCACAACCACAACCACAACCACAACCACAACCACAACCACAACCACAACCACAACCACAACCACAACCACAACCACAACCACAACCACAACCACAACCACAACCACAACCACAACCACAACCACAACCACAACCACAACCACAACCACAACCACAACCACAACCACAACCACAACCACAACCACAACCACAACCACAACCACAACCACAACCACAACCACAACCACAACCACAACCACAACCACAACCACAACCACAACCACAACCACAACCACAACCACAACCACAACCACAACCACAACCACAACCACAACCACAACCACAACCACAACCACAACCACAACCACAACCACAACCACAACCACAACCACAACCACAACCACAACCACAACCACAACCACAACCACAACCACAACCACAACCACAACCACAACCACAACCACAACCACAACCACAACCACAACCACAACCACAACCACAACCACAACCACAACCACAACCACAACCACAACCACAACCACAACCACAACCACAACCACAACCACAACCACAACCACAACCACAACCACAACCACAACCACAACCACAACCACAACCACAACCACAACCACAACCACAACCACAACCACAACCACAACCACNATCTGTCTGTATGGAGTGTATGGTAGGTATGTAGGTATGTATGACTTTTGTATGTATGTCTGTTTATCTGTCTGTATGAGTGTATGTAGGTATGTAGGTATGTATGTACTTTTGTATGTATGTATGTATGTCTGTCTGTATGTATGTATGTATGTAGGTATGTATGTAGGTATGTATGTACTTTTGTATGTATGTATGGCACTCAATTGATGGCTTTACAAGCTTCCTTATTACACCGGTCTTCCAGATTGTATCTGAAATTCATTCCAACATCACAAGCAACACAGACAAAATACAAGGCAACCGTTTTCACAACCATTTTCCGGCTCTTTCTTTTACTACATCTTTTCCTTTCCCCTTGTCCTTTCCAGTATTTCTTCATATTCCTTTTCTAAACTTTGCATTTTGCCCAAACTCTGTATCTGAGGGAAATTGAGAACATGTGGGGTTATCCGGTCCTATTGTTTGGTTTTTGAGGCATTTGAGGCTTTTTGCGTAATTTACTGCAGGTGAGCTCTTTCAATACGATTGGAGACTCGTTGACCGACAATTCCTTGAGCTAGATCGGCAATGCCTCGAGCTAAATCGGCTATGGCGCAAAAAAAGGACTGCCACTATTATCATGATGAGCGCAGCATGGGGAGAAAAAACATGCCAAACGGCGATCCACCTGGGCGTTGACATTGATTGGATTGATGTTGAAACCCAAAAACATATTCAAATTTCAATGCACTTGCTGAATCAATTGACCTTCAATGGTCCGTTGCACTGCACATAGCGAATCAGAAACTATCAGTTTTCTAGATGGTCAAATTGACCAGGTTGATTCGTGTTGCACATTTTGAATTCATGGCGATCGAATTGTTATATTCATGCCCTTATCATTACTTGTATTTTGTGAAACACCACCTGTGCATGTGGCAACCTGGTCACGGCAAATGTATTGTTTATCGTTGAATCATCGATTTTTTGGGTCCATGTTGGCGTTACTTGAGCAGCCATCTCCACAGTTCACAAGATATGTGTCAGCTTGGCTCCAGGAAACCAAAAAAAGGGTCAGTCAATGTGGATGCAAACATGTTTTGCATTCATCAGGGAACTTGTGTGGTAGCCATATTTTTCAAAGTTGGAATTGAACTGAAAAACTCTACCAAACCTTAGCCAACATTTCTTTTATTACATTCCTGTGTTCCGTCGTTTCGTTGCCGGCAGTGTGCGAGATTGCACAAGGCGGGCGAAAAACATTTCAGATTTTGAACCTCCTTGCCACTTGTGTTTTTTTGACGTCCAAATTTGAATGCTGCAAAGATTCATGCCTGTTCACTCGCTCAGGCATGGCTTCAGGAGGCAGGATCGGGGTGGGTTGGCGCCCTTGTTTGGCAAGACTCTTGGAACAAAAATTGGAAGGATTGTTATCACCCAAGGTGAGTAGAAATGACAACAAAAAACATGCAAAAATGTAGAAAACATTGCTTGGCGACTTTGCGAAGGAGAATCCTTTGCATCGACACCCTGCAAGGCGGCAAGTCCTTGGCTGAACGGCGACAAGCTGCTGGTGGCTTCAGCACTCTAAAAGTTGAGAAGGTGGAACTCTTTCAGCTGCGGCTCTTGGCTAAAAGATGGTGGATCCAAACATGGAAATGCATGGAAAAAGTGTTTGGGAGGCGTGTAAGAAAGGATTGAGATTCAAAATTTCCAATTTCTTGATGGTTTAAGGTTTTTGTCACTTTGTTTTGCTGTTCTAGCAGATTGGAAAGTACGTAGACCATTTCAGGCGACCAGTTCAATGACTTGATGAATCAAGATCCTTGCCAGGCCCCACAACTGAACGTGGCAGGCAATCGAACCATCAGGAGCGTCCCTGAAGTTGGCCGCATAGTAGTCTAGGGTTGATTAAAACCCAAAAAATCCATGAAGAGTTTGGACAACGGCACTGGATGTACTCGCCTTCTTTGCCATGCCCACCTTGTACCACCTCCCACATGGAAATATTCACCAAGTTCGCCGAAGTGTCGTGGCAGGATTTTGAAGCCTGATCAAACGCTGCAGGACCGGAGTTTGGGAAGGGGTTGTAGTTGAAGGCAAGAAACTTCTCGCTTTTCCCACTTGGGGCAGTGTGTCCAGGGTGTCATTTTGGGCACTGCCTTGGAAAAGGATGAATACGATTTGCAAAAGTGCTTGCACGATGTCGGAAGTTGGGACCGCAGGAAACGGGAAAGAAACCCCGAGACCTGGAGTTGTTTTTGGACATGGACAAAAGTTGAAAACTTGAAAAAAACATTCTCTTCTAATAATCGTTTTGGAGTTCAGCCTTTCAGAGACATTGTGAACTGAGGCCAAACTCAAGTCTGGAAAGCAGTCTTCAAGCCTAGTGGCGAGGATGTGACACTTTGTCAGCATACATATCCTGTTCAGCACATCTTGGTGTGAAATGGGGGTTGAAAGTCTTTCAAAGTTTTTTCTATGCCCTTTTCTCCACAGGCTTTCTCCAGATCCAGCGCTTGACTGTCAAGCCAAGGATTGTCAAGATGCGAGCAAGGCACAGCGAAAAAATCAGATTGGGGGTTGTGAATGTCCAAAATACTATGCATAAAGAGTAGGTTTTTTAATGGTGCTGCATACATAGAGAGTAGAGATTTAGTGGTCGTGCTGCATATTCCTGCATAAGATTTTCATATGACTAATTTGCAACCAGTCAAATGAGCTCTTTCCACAGCATTAGCTGAAGAGGGTGTTTCCCATCACAGCTTCTTTATGAATTCCGTGGTCGCTTGGTGCAGCCAGATGGTTCACTTCTCAAGAAACAGGGTTTGCTACCCATTCCCTGGACGCTTTGGGATGTTCTGCATTATCAAGGAAAGCATGAAAAAATGTACGATACAATGCTTTGAATAGTCAACAGTCGGTGTGTTTGCAATTCTACTTATTGACATCTAATTGATTTCATTGCTCTTGGCATAGTACTGAGTTCTTTTTTGGGCGGATATGTCCCGAGATGTTTGGGATGTTCTGTTGGATGAGTTTAGGTGACAAATCTGTAACGTCTTTTGCGCCTGAAAGGAATTTTGCAGTAGGCGGCGAGGCTGTCAGGGTGCCCAGAGAAGCTGCAGGTCGCCAAGAGTTGTGGAATTCAATAGCGGTTTGCCGTGTTATGTCCTTGCCCGATCAGGGTCTTAGGTTGGTGTTTTCTCGTAAATTTCTTTCTTGGAGTACTTAGTAGGCAATAGCTGGTGTTGTAGTAGATGGTAACGATGGTGTAGGAGTTGCACATTGATGTTAGCGTTGCCGCCTTGCTTTTGTCCCTTGCCTACCACATTCATGATTCTGAAAATCTCAGGTGTGGCAGTCTCTCTTGACGCGAATGCTGAATCTGGAGGGCCACCACAATGTCTTGGGATTGAAGGAAGCAGGGTGCCCGAAATCGCCAAAATCCTCCAGTGGCCAGGAGTTCATGCAAGAATGGCCAGGCATGTAGGAGATCCTCATAAGCCTTCAGTTGCCACTGTTACTGGGAGATCCCAAATGATGTATAAGCTTGAGGCACAAGTTACATTGTGACATTATATACAAGGGCGCGTCGCGAGTCAGATGTAAGTATAAGTTTTGTAGTGCTAGCACTGAGCACTTCGAACAATTCAATCAAGTTTGCGCCTGGCCTTATTATTTACTTTTTTACATTTATAACTTGTATTTTCCTTAGATACTTGTTGCCGTGGTTTCAATACACCTTGTCAAATGAAGCAACAAACTCATTCTTAGGGTCTCGGAACGAAATATTTTTCATTATTGCTGGCTATGATTGATACTGTGGCAGTAATCAATATTACAGGAGGTGTTTATGTGAATAGCAACAGTAATATTGTTGTAACAGTGTTGGTTGAAGCAATAGAAGCCATAGAAAAGAAAGTAGGTTTAGCAGTGACAGTAGAAAGGGTAGTGCACGAGTCAAGCTAAGATCGGCAAAAGTCTTTCCAGTGGTTTGTAGGATCGCCCAGCTACTTCTTGTCCGTATGTATAATAACAGATAACATGTATGCTGCAATGCTTTACTAAGCGTATCCAGTGTATCCCTTAGGATTTTATGAATCTTCTGTTTGGATGTCTGCCCTCTGAGGTCATCCAAGATGAGAAGAACTACTACATTGTCATGGTCCTCCCACAAATTGCTGCTTCATGTAGCACTATCAGGGTTTTCCAGTGGCGCGTAGACATTAGGTTGGATTTGTTAGTATCTCATTGTGTTTCATGGCGATGCGCAGCAACTTTCTGCCACAGTCTTTGGCTTTGTCCATGTGGGTTGTTGTTCTCAATGCTCAAACTGCTAGCCTCGCTTCGTTGGCGCTTTGTTTGTTGGACGAGGGCCATGAAGAGACAAATCTCGAACCAGTCAGCCTGTTGGTCTGATTTTGACTCCGTAGTATTGAAAGTTAGTCTGCAGAGCAGAAAATCCATTTCTTCTACGGGCACTTTGGATGCAAGGGTTGGAGTACCAATGAGAATGGAGATCCGCGATGGTGAAGAGATCAAGTGTACGGATTACCTTAGGTCCTTTCTAGATGCCTACGGCTTCAGAGACGTGGATACAGCTGTTGGCAAAAGTAGCTGCTTCTTTTCCAAGGAGCGACTCTATCCCATTCATGTCGCTGCAGAACATGGTGACTGTTTGCTAGTGCAGATCTTATTGGAAGCAGGAGCAGATCCTGATAAGGAAAGTTCGAAGGGTCGGACTGCCCTGACTTGTGCTCTGGATGCGAACCTGTGCAATTCACACGAGAATGTGGTGCAGCTGCTGCGAAAGTATGGTGCTTGTGAGCCAAAGAAGATAGTAAGGAGCAAGCTCTCATGGTCTCAAAAGAAGCTTGTGCTGATCTCAAGACTGGTTCCAAGGGCTATGTGATCCACCGTGGTGATCTTAGAGCTTTTTTGCCTGCATGGCAGGTAGCTTTTCCTTGTTCCGCGTTTTTTTGCCTGCATGGCAGGTAGCTTTTCCTTGTTCAGCGTGAAGAAACACTGCTGTGCAGCTACCTGCTTCCCAGTTTGTGCAGTTTAGGAAGTTGGAACTTGAGCACGTCTAGTGCTGCCCTCGTCGTTGCTCCAGAATTCAAGTGCAAAAAGGAGTCTGGTTTGTCTTAGTTTGTGCATAGTCCTTTGCAGCATCATGCACGCTCTTGACAAGCCTGCGCTGCCAGACCCGTTGTAGTGGCGGTGAATTGTTTGACTTTCTTCAGACCGAGACAGCTGTGAGCTCAGACTCTGTGTGAGCATGTGTTTCATCTTGCGGAAGAAAGTAGACTTTTACGATGTTGGTTTGGTCACAAAACGCAGACTTGTGCCGTTGAGACGCTGCAGAATGACAATATAACTCGGACTGAGTAGACCATGAGCCATTCGCATTGTTGCATTGTACATTACCAGCTTGAGGATGTGCCTGAGCGCGAGTGCAAGCGCATCATGCGTGAGATCTTGGAAGCGGTCGATCATATCCACTCCAGGCCATTTAGGGTTCGATCTGTTTGATAGGGAGCGATTATTCAATGTTCTTCAAAGCATGCGACAGGTTTTGATCTTGAATCCATTCTCATGTTTTGAGCCCCCAGATTCCACTCACAAATCAGCCCATAGTGACCTTTGACTCATACATGAAGTGTTCTAGATACTTGGCTTGCCAGCATGTAAAGGGTAATCAAGAACCAGGTTGGTGCCTTAGGCAAGGGTTATATAAGTATTTCCCTCCTTCCTTTGGTTGGTCATTACCTTGTCCCGATTCTTCTTCTTCTTCTTCTTCTTCTTCTTCTTGTTGTTGTTGTTGTTGTTGTTGTTGTTGTTGTTTGCTTTTTCCACCCACTTCCATTGTCGGGATGGCCAGGGGTCTGATCCACCGGGACATTAAGCCTTGACCTCAAATGCTGATGTTTCCTCAGGGCTACTGATTTGGCCCAGCAACACTCCCTTCCACCCAGCTAGTTCTTGGTCGGCTGAATCGACATGTTCGACATGATCAGATACAAGTAATAGGAGTAGATATGAGTCGATGATGCTTAAATTTGTTGGTTTTCTGTCAAAGCTACGTTACATACCATGCCACATTTCACACCACACTCTTACATACCCATTTTTTTACTCATTCTTTTTCGGCCGCTGGTTTTGGCCGAGGCCAGAAAACATCATGTTTCACGACACTTCGAATGAGCCCAACTCTCCGAAGACACCGGCCAGTAAGAAGCCGGGCGGCCCGATTTTGGCCCAATCATCGACAAGGCGGAGAAGATTGAAGAGCACCTGGAATGAATGGAATCCTTAATTTTCCAGTTGGTCAGTCATTGAGTCCAGATATCTCATGTCCATGAGACATCGATATTTTAGAGTTTGAACATATTGGGACTGACACTCTCCCAAGCTGGTAGTCAGTATTCAATTTATATACAGTAATCAATTTTTGTAGACTTCAATGATGCCTACTGTCCGAACTAGCTTGAATGTGAGAAGTGAGTAGAACCGTGCTACACTGCTACACCACTTCGATTCCACAAATATGTTCCTATTCTATCCAACTTCAAACCTCAGAAAAATATTCAAACACTTTTACTGAAGTACCTAGCAATTTTTCTAGTGATGGAGACATCAACGACCTCAGATGGTTGAAGACATCGAAAGATTTAGCACCACGACTGGCCAAGGGCTGTGAAGCTGATTGATTTCGATACTTGCTTGGAGTGAGCCAGATATTTTTTGTGTCTAGGTCAGACCTCACTTGAACTGACAGTGGTTTTGGACTTTGAATTCATTTCCTTGGGAGGTACGAACCCAAATCTCCTCGTGCCAAACACGTGGTTGGTACCTTGGGCACCTTGGTGTGGAATGGGAAAACCCCACTGTTTCATGGCGTTCACTGTGGGTTTTCCTGAAAACATGGGCTGTGAAATCAGCGTTGAAGGTGATATCAATCTGAATGAAATAAGTTTGAATCAGCGATACCATGATGCCTTTTCGGAAATTTCAGGGCTGATTTTTGACGGAAAATCAGGATACTTGGCTCCAGAGGCCTTGCAAGGAGACTATTCGCCTGCGTTGGGGACCCTAAGTCTGATCCGAGGTTGGACTCAACCAACTGTTTGGTTTTTGGCAATTCGTACCCCTGGTGCTTGGCCGACTGAAAGTCTTCCGGTAATGGTTGCAGTGGCAGCTGAAATGTTAGGTCTGACCTTTGGAGCGTTGGCGTGATCCTGTGCGCAGGGATTACTGGGTCGTACCATGCTACTCAGTGAAGCTGACATCCAAATTTCCAGCTTCCAGAAGTCCAGGTACATACTGATGACTGGAGACATGCCTTTCGAGCAGGAGCAGTGTATACAATGATTCAGTTCATAGGTCGGAGGTGACATAGCTGACATGAAGTGCCAGGACGTTTTTGGCGAGCAGCTTCTGGATACCCGCCTGAGAGCTCAAGAGTCCAATTCAGGTTTAACATGGATCAGTAGATTGAATTGGATGAAAAAGAATCAAAAGATGCTGCGCAGGATGCCAAGATCTATTCTTTAATTGGGTTTGCAAGTCTGAAGACTTGAAACTTTGGTTTCCTTGACAAATATCTTTTCATTCCCAAAGGAAAATTGAACTGCAGCGGACAGTTCCTGTTTTCCTGAGGCTGCGGTAGTGCCACGATGAATTCCATCTACTACAAGTTGCAGCATGCCTCGGTCCTCAAAGCTGTTGCCAAATTGTTTTCTTGGGAAGAGTTATGAAAAAGGCGCGGTGTTTTGCTTGAAGAGTCTTTAGACATTGGGAGTCCTGAATGCTTGGTATTGGCTCGCAGCAAAAGAAGCTTTGGACACATCACACATATGTCTCATACGACAATCACCAATGTCAACAAGGTAGTGCACGTAGCAGAAGCTTGTATTCGCATTGCATCGATGCAGATCGATATCATATTCTTGGATTTCACCGTTACCCAGACTTTGCGTAGCTTGAGAGCGTCTTGGGTTCTGGCAGCAAAAAATCAGCAGCTACAGGTTGCAAAGTCGCAATCAGAAAATCATGCTTAAACACTTAAACACCGCCGACCCATTGCCGTTGGCGCAACCCAAATGAAACAAGCCAGCTCATTCCATCAATAGCTGCAGTGTACGGGCTTGCTTATTTAGCTTGTCATGGAACATGAGCTTGAGTGGATCCAGGAAGATGAGGACGCAGTCTGATCGGTTCGGAATGATAGGAGCCTATTTCCCTCAAAGCTTCGGCAGGAGCCCCTCATCAAGGAAATGCGTGACCTTCTGGGACCCCAACCGGACTGTCCGGAGGACGGAAAGGCGAAAAATGGGGGTTCCAAGGAATGCAAGGAGTGGTGTTATTGGACTTGTTTTTGCAGAGCCAGCGTTCAAATCTCCTGAAGGATCTGGTTGATGACCTGTCGTTGTGCAGATTTCTGCGAGGCAGTTCAGGGATGGGGGAGAGGGAGGGCACTTTCAAAGAAACAGTGCGGCAAAGCTAGCAAATGAATTTTGCATGCATGTGGTAGATCTATGCACAATTGCTACAGCATTTGATCCTACCATTTTATAAAAATCCGAGTCTTAAGTTGTGGTGATCTTTTCATTGCAGGAACAGTCCATTTTATAGAGCTGGTTGATAATAGCTATCGTCTATGCATTTTTTGAGTACCAAAGCCGTCTGAATGGGATTATGCGATAGCAAGCTGCATAGTCATGTAGACAGCACGACCGAATCTATCATTTATATCTATATATGTATATATATATATTAATACATTCCAAGGTATTCCAATGCTATGTTTTGTGCGTGAAGCGTAACTTTGAAGGCTTCGGCCAGATGATGGGATTTGGTGAGGTCACGGCAAGAATCCCAAGGAGGCTGCTGAGTATATGCGGAAGGCCAGGATCGAAGTCTTCGCTGTCTTTGTTTCTTCATTTGGGGATGTGTCAAAGACGAACAAAATGGTCCAGAAATCAGAAACGTTTTTGGTGCTCTTTCTTTTGCTGTTTCACTAAAAGCTTGGTGACGTCAAGACGGAAACAGATGGAGGGTTTGTTCTGCCACTGGGCCATTACATTTCATCTGTGCTTCCATTTGAAAGGCCATTGATTATCGGTGCCTTGAATTGAAGGGGGCTTCGGAGAAACGGTGTTGATGATTTTTGATATCCGATCGTGAAACATGTTGTGAACGGGTCCAAGGGGCGAACTTGCAAAGCATATCAACTCAAGTGGGTTTTATGGCTTCCATCACTTGATTCCTCTAAGTGCAAAAGCAGTTATGACTTATTCTACATTAAATGAAACTCCATTGCCACGGAACAAGCACGTGTCTACACTATCTTCAGGTATCATGTGGATCATTTTAGCATCTAAGTTTCCAAGTGATGTTGTAAACATAACATCCTGGGGCACATCCTTCTTGATGAGCACCAGCCCGACCCACCAAGGTTGGATTTGATCACCAGAGGGCCGATCAAGGCAAGTTGAATGCGTCGAAAGCATTTCTTTTTGAGACATCAAGACATCAGCAGCACCTGAAGCCTCTGCGTGTACACGGTACCCCGCGCACTCTTCGGGTGTTAGGAGGTCAGAGATCAACTTGCATCGGCCACCGAAGTGGATCTCAATATCCTACCCCGAGCAAAGGAGTTGCCACCCGCCTGAAGTTCTGCACCTCCTTGCAGTGCAAGTAGGGTGGTGTAAGGTTCCATAAGAACTTTTTCATATTTCAACTATTTTTCTACACAATTCAGCTCTTTGCTGCTCTACTGCAAGCCGAGGCTTCCATGTTTCCCAGTGCGGGTCATTCAAGGGCGTTCAATGAATGCTTTGCCAATCATTGCTTCAGTGGTACCTTGTCAAAAGATGGGGACAGCACAGTTTCTTCGAACACTTTCGAAGAAGGGGCTGAGATTCTGGTGATTCTAGTGTCCAGTGATGATTGAAGTCATCCCAGCTTCAATGAAAATCAATGTTTGCAGTAGGCTCTGCTGCTTTATTCCACGTAGATCCATCATAGTTATAGACGGACACACTGCAACATGGATACAGATGATACAGACTTTTTGGCAGCCGGGGTAAAATAGGCTAATGAAAGCACAACTGTGGGGCTGGTAGTGGACACTAGATTTTTTCCAGTGGAACATTCTCGAAGGCAAGTCCCGAACGTTGACTACATGTATCGCAAATAATTTGTGCTATGGATTTCAGCACTGGATACAGGAAAGGCATCATCCAACTCATCCCGTTTTTTTTCTTCATCACTGTCATTTCTGTTTTGTTGTTTCAGCGAACAGAAGACTTCGGTTCTTTTGACCCCACGACTCTCAGGTTCGATTGACTGACTTCAAGATGCTGGAAACAGCTGCTTGGTAGATAGTGTGCAATGATTGGGAGATGCGCGACGATGTAGTTCTCAAATCTTTTGATCACCTTCCTAGTGGCCACAGCCCACAACTAAGTACGGTGATGAAGCAAGCGACTTGGCCGATCCGAGGGGTGTCTGCCGGTTTGTTGAGTTGTGAATCTCCAAAGTGAAGGTTGGTTCAACTTCCAACAAGGCGTTTTAGTGGAGGGAGGCATCTACTTTCTAACCAGTGTTGTTATATGTTATAATGCTTCATTGCTTCATAGGTAAAGAATATGTTTTTTGTAGAGTAGTTATATCACACAAGATAGGATATGACTGACAGCCATGAATGCTCAAACAAGTGTTGGGCGAGGAGACGATTTCCTGCTCGCTCAGCTAGAGCAACGCTGGATGGTACTTCACAATCTCAGCAAGAAGCAGTTGCTTGACTGTGCAGAGGTGATCAGCACCACATGCAGTTCGAGATGTTTTGGAGATAGTGTGATGTTGATTAAATGAACTTTGACCAACCTCATCACAGTCTAAGGCACAAGATGGTGAAATATTTCGAGGCTTGGGAAGTTAAAAGGAATTTTGACATCTCAATATCTCCTTGTTGGATTTGTTGAAGAATGTGGAATCTTGTTGAATTTCTGGATCCTTTTTGACAGTGGAACGTGCGCAAACACCTTTGCCTTGCACATTGAACTTGCAGCATCAGAAGTCTGATTCGCAGCTTCTCTCAGATTATTCAGTCTGTGTGTGCTACGTTGCATGCTTTGCAGTTTGCTTTGGATTGTCTTTGTCTTGACTTAGTCTTTGCCAAGAACAAGGGTTTGGGACACCGTGGTGCAGGTTAGGGATATGAATGGCGCTGCCATCAGTTCTCTTCTCTCCGAGGGTGCCAACCAACTCTCCAAGATCAAGCGACTTGGGCTTTAAACCCTCGATCGAGATGGATGTGGAATTGACGCACTGAAACTATGGAGAATATGTAGAATGTGGACACGTGATTCGATGACATATGCATCGCTGCATTGATTTGTATTTTGATCACTTTTTGTGCTTCGACTCAACTGGTAACTGGAGGCATTTTTTTTTGTTATTGTGACCACGTTTATAGCCCTTGGAGTCAGGAACATCTTGAGTGTCGTGCAAGACTTCTATCCCGAGATGATTCACCAGGTGGGAAGCACTGAAGCAGTGAAGCATGTGTCAGTGGTACTGGAGGCGTTTGACGGGGAATTGAAGTCCAAAAGTCATACTGAGGTGGCAGTCTTGAACTCCACTTCCAGCTTCTCAGGGAAGCTTATTTGCACTTGGTAAGGGTGTTTTTTTTGCAGCAGGTGGCAAGCTTATTGAAGAGATTTTGCCAATGTTGAGTGGATTGAAATCCAAGGCTTTTCAACTTTGTCTCGCCTCTT
This sequence comes from Breviolum minutum Mf 1.05b.01, assembly GCA_000507305.1. NCBI lineage: Eukaryota > Dinophyceae > Suessiales > Symbiodiniaceae > Breviolum > Breviolum minutum. The sequence goes on along the minus strand of DF240365.1, from coordinate 137,941 downwards.
TTAAACGAGCGGATGCAAGCGAAGATCAAAGTGCGTGCCACGGGAATTCCATTTGAGGACAGCAACACGAAAATCCTTGTGGAGTGGCCAATTGCAAGCCTGTATGCACTTGAAGGACATCGCAGGGTTGATGGAAGCCAGAGCTATCAATTCTTTGGTGAATGTCAGCTGTGGTCACTTGAGCAGGGCAGCCCATGACATCAGACGTTGTTTCGGGTGTGTTGGACCGAAAAAATCCATGTAGGTTTCGTCTTCACTATTTTCTCTTGGGAATTTTTTGCTCGAGGTTGGTCTCACCTCGTCGTGCCCAGCGGTGGCAATGAAGCATGATTGCAAGCGTTTCCCAAAAAATCACTGATGTGGGGAGGATATAGTCGTGAGACTCTGCGAGTAAAATATGAAACTTGGTACAAACCTTGAAAATTGGAGGAGAACCCAGAAAACCCACGTCATTGTGGCATGCTTTGGCTTGCTTTACACAGGAATTCCTCTCCAGATGGCTGAAGAAAGGCCAGCTGGTAGAGTGGTCTTTGCCTCAGGATCTGTTTTTCCCTTGCAGATACAGTAGCAGCAAAAAATCAGATCAGGGACATGCTCTTTGTTTGCTTGATGTCTTCTGTTTTGAATCTACTGAAGGACTGCAATCCTTGAAGATGGGGCAGACGTCCGTACCTGAGAGTGTCAGTAATTAGTCATTTGATGCAAGAAATCTTTTACTTGGCAAAGCCAGGCAGGTTGGCTTGTGTTTTTTGGTGACTTGGGAGCTTTAGTAAGTCATTGTAGTAATGGTTCTTTCACAAGGTGATGCTGCACAGCGCCTTTCTGCCTGAGGCTGTCAAGTTGATATTGAGACTGAATTGTAGAATAGCCACTTAGATCCGCAGTGCAAAGAGTGCAAAGAATGCGATCTTAGAGAATCAATTTCGGAAAGTCAACGTCGGAGGAGGCTTCTGTTTCAGCTTTCAACAACTAGCCAGGATGAGTCGACCCAAGAAGAGTTGGCCTTCATTGCCGAGGATTTGGCATGCAAAAGATGACTTTTTAAGCAAACGAAATTTGCATCATAACAAATCAGACGCTTTTATAGTCACACTATGTCGTAAGATGCATTCAGTTGCATTCAGATGTCTCAGATATCTGAATGTTGGAGGAGAAGCTTTTCTTGCGAAAGGCCATCACAAGCGAGTTTGAGGCACCCGCAGAAGGAGCTTGGGACTCTTCAAATGTGTCGAATGGATGTTTTTTTGTACGCAAGATTGTGAGGAAGGACACCGATCCAGAGATAATACTGAAAAACCACAGGAAACATGTTTAATTCAGGACTCAAGGATTCACTTTCCATTTTTGCCGTTTTGCATGGAAATGCCGAGTTTTTCAGCTTTTCAGCTATTGGTTTTGACATGTGGGCAATGTATGACTACTAATTTCAGTATCAGTTTCTTGATTTCCACATAGGAGTGTACTGGCTTTGCGCCCTCACCTCAAATGAAGCCACTGGCATCACCATCAACAGAGCAACCGAATGAAGTGCAAAGTGCTTGACGAAAGCAAAACCAACACGGACAGGCACAAGATGTGTGCTAGTATGGATTGTAATTTCTTTTGTCTGCTTAGTATATAGCTTTGCCTCCATTGCATCGGGGAGACATTGAAGCACTCAGGTCGACAACAGTTCTTCTTGGGTCAACAGCAAGACCATCACTTTGGACCTTCAATGCTGATGTTGCGAAGCGACACGATGATAGCTCCAGCTTGTGAGGTTGATTCATCCTCACAAGCTGCGTTTTCAGCGCATTGGTCAAACCAAGGCTTGACAAAAATCGACAAAGAAACGACAAAACAATCAGTGCAACCCAATTCGACTCAAAGTCAATCGAAGGGCTGCCGTAAATGACTGTATTTCTCTCGCACAAAAAAGGGTGGCTCGGAGGTTGGAAGAAGAGAGACAACAACTCTTACACTGTGTTTATTTCTGAAAAAAGGTCCGTTCTCTTCATCAAGAGGTCCTTTTTTTCTCCGTCCCCTTCAGTATTTTGCCAAGGTACATTCTTACATTCATGCATGTAGACACTTGTCGCTAAGATCTTAACACATCAAAGATGGTCGCTTCTCTCCGGGTGGGCCAAGGCAAAGATCGACTTTGAATGTGAGCCATGGCCCAGCTTTCCGCAGGCAGAGGGGATTGTGAACGCAGAAAGCATGAGAACGCCGTACATGAAATTCACATCTTCCACTTCTTCCAGCTGTTTCAAGGCCCGAGACTTGTGCCAACAGCTCTTGGCATTTCAGCCTGAGGCCAGGCTGCATAAGGTGTTTTCGTGCTCGGGTGTGTTGAAAATTAGGCAATTCTTGGTACGATCATTTTGCAATGGAGAGTTCGGGATTTGGCATGATGCCTAATACTTTTTGTTTGAGGATCTCTATAAATCTACTTGCACTTGGCTTGTCTATCCAACTATCTTCGTGTTTGTTTCAAAATTTGGGCCTGCTGATGATTTCCTGCTCGAACGCATATCTGAATCTTTTCTTTATTTGATCTGACTCTTCCATGTTTCCGGCAGGACCGTAGTCCCTCAGCACGTGCAGCTTTGAACCATCCCTGGTTAAAGGGAAAGTGATTTGTATGCAGCCGAACTTAGCACAGCTGGCCAGATCTGAAATGCAGAGTTTCCAACCAGAAGGAAATTGGTCTGTAGGCCTGCATACCACAAAAACAAGATTGCTGGAAACTGGTCAATTGCTAGACGATTTTAACAGAACCAACACACAGGACCATGGAAGATTGTGCCTTTCGGTTGTTTGGCATAGAAAAGGACTTGAAATATCCGGATCCTGCATTTGGTCATACATACGACGTGGCAGACTTCCTGTGATTCAGATGTAAAATATCCTCTTGGTATTTGAGCATTCTCACCCAAACTCTGCGTCCCTCAGTTTTACTTGTCTAATGCTTTCAACTTTCCTAGTTTGAGACCAATGTTCTTTAAGGCGTCTTTGCAGTGGTCTGACCAGTCACCGACAGAAGGTGAGCTTTTCATCCATGTTCTGTCTTGCGTCCTCTTCGGCCAAAGGCCTGTTGCGGACCAGCAGACTGTGAGGGGAGTTGAATTGACATCATGAGACCCATCTGACCCATCTCAGTTGAAAGTTGGAGGAATGTATTTTTTACACTGCCAACTCCAAAATGAAGCAACACTCTCAGTGACATCTACTCAAATCTTCAAGTGCTGCATGTTGGTCATGGTCTTGGTATTTGGATCTCTGACTGATCTCAACTCTCCATAGCTCGGTAGGAGTGTCCTAGAGACAGCAGAAGGTGGAAAAGCACAGGGTCCCTGCAAGCCTTCAACCTGAACTCGGAATGACTTTGGTTTCATTGCAATTTGCTGTTCTTTTTATTTTGTCTCCTGCAGGACATCCTTCATATTGGAAGATTAGAATCTTGATCGTGGTGTAGCGAGAAACACGGGGATGAAGGAAGGATTATCCGCCAGGCCAGCTGGCTCAAGGTTTGTGTCAGGGAAGCAGAACCTCAGGCAAGGCTGCAGAGTCCTCTTACAACAACATGGTGGGAATCCAACGAGTTCTGCTCTTGGTTTGTTTTTATTCTTTGGTTGATTGCTTTCCTAACTGACACTTGCTTGACATGTTTTGCTTGTTTGCGATATCAACTGATTGACGCTGCCGCTTCTTCTTAGCTGATACTTGTACTGCCTCAAATCAAAATGTGGCGAAGGCAACCATGGCGCACGTGGCCCGAGAACTGCTGAAGAAAGAATTGGTCGCGTTGATGAAGGCTGGAGTGTTTTTTTTTGGCCCAGAATTTCAGAGATGCCTGTTCTTGATATAGTACGCTACAGCCTGTACTAGTACAGCTGAAACAGTGAACAGGATGAAATATAGTGGATATTCCGATATTCCCAAGTTGCTGTACTCTGTAGTTGGGGCTCCAGCCATGCTATGTAGAATACTAGATTTGCAATTTGCAAGAATGACAAATAAGACTGCGAGTTCAAGAGACCTTTCGAGACCAAGAATCGAGAAAACCATTCGGTCCAGTTACCCTCGCAGATCTTCAAGGAAGTTTCACAAATCCTTTCCTTAGTGGTCAGTCGTTGAACTATGCTGTTAGTCTCCAGGATGAGAGCTGTGGTTTCTCCGTGGGCTTGGAGGACCTGATCAAAGGTGTTACGGTCAGTTTAGGAGAAAATGAAACAATGAGTCCAAAAAACCAAACACTTTCATGGTTTCACTATTTTGGAAATGAAAGAATCAATATGAATGACTCGCGAGTGTTGATGGGAAAACAGAACACTGCACGAAAATCCGCACCCAGTTGATAGGCAGGAAAGGATTTTCAAAGCTTTCTTGTGGTTGTCAGTGAGAAAAGAGGTAAAGAAGGCTTGACCACTCCAAATTCCGAGAAGCATATCACATCTCCCGATTTGCCCTTTACCTTCTACTTGCACAAATTCTTGACCTCTCCACGTTTTTGTGTTTTCTTTCATTCGAACCCTGACCCCAATACTTCTATCTCAACAAAGAAAATGGTGAACCCTTCTTAGCGCTACTTCTTTGAAATATGGCATCGCATTGGCAAGCTGTAAGATACGCCAAGAATATATCGATTGATTTTATCTTGAAAGTGGATCGTCGGAGGCTTCTTTGGTCTTTTGACAATTTTGACAACTTCAGCAGTTGACGACCCGCCAGGATGATTCTGACTTCTTCACTTGGCGGGTCGTTTTCGAAGGTCCTGCCGATTCCTTGTCCATCTCTCAGCTATCCAGCGGCTCATCGCACACTTTTGACTGGTTAGATTCCCATGAGTTCTGCCAACTTCCCTACCCTCCAGAATCAAAAATTGTCGGAGTAGAAGACTCCAAGGTATGAGGGTGGCATTTTCACGACAATTCTGAAGTTTCCTTCAGACTTTCCAAACAACCCACCGGAGATGCGGTCGGAGCCCCGGGAATGGGGGGATGCTTTGGAAACCGATGGTGCCAAGTCTTCGTCTTCTTTGCCACTTGCAGATGCCAAAACGGCAGGACAACATGGAGACATGCTTCAAGAAGCCTTGTGACCTTGTGGTAACGTGAGATCTGAAATCCCAAAGTAAGGTTTAGATTCCGTGTATCATGGACTACGGAAGCCATTTTTTTTCAGAGATAGACCCTATTTTAAGATCCTTTTTCGTAGATGTGTTTGTTTCTCCTGGCACTTACGGCTGTTGGCCTTTGTGCTCTTTCCTTTTTTTCTAGGGTGAATTGGTTTCCATCACCTCGGCTCTACTAGCATCAGTCCCATCTGCAAAGATGTTTTGGAAAGCAAGATGAAAAACGGCAAGGGAAGACAACTGTAAAACTTTTAAGAACTCTGTCTGCAAGAACTTTCAACATTTAGCAGCCTTGAAGAACATACAGTAGACTCAGTAGACATTTTTCGCAACCTTCTGTAGCGTGAAACCTCCAGTTTTGGATGGAAGAAACCTCCGAGGTTTGAAACGGAGATGTGGCATCCCAACATCTACCCCGACGGTCGGGTGGCACCTGCCCAGTTTTAGCTGCTTTTTGGATCCACGGGTCGCTGTGAAACCGCCGTTTCGAACAGCCAGGTGTGCATTTCTATCCTTCATCCACCTGGCACAGATCGTTTCAATGACCAGGTGTGCAACCTTGGGAAAGACCTGGAAGATTGATGCAACTTGTAGCATCCATTAAAGGTTTCCAAAAAATTATCAAAACAGTATTTGGTAATGAACTTCCTGCGTCGAAATGATGAAGTCCACGCGAGTTGTGAGGAGACAGCGGATGAGCGCTGGCGGCCAATCCTGGGTGTTCACAGCATCCTGATCAGCGTCTGGCACCAAGCTAATGCATTGCTACATTTGATACAGGATTAGATGATGACAGGAAATAGTAGTCATAGGTATGGTATCCGGTCATATTTGGGTATATTTGATTTGTTCGAAGTATTGCACCCTTTCTGTTCTAAGTGTGCATGATTTGAGGGAGTCATTCAAAACCGATGGGTAAAGCATAGCACGATGCAATCTTGGTCTTTTCGTGTGAGTGCGACTGAGTGGATAATCCACCTGGCAGGTCATTTCCATGTTGGTGGATCCAAATTTGAACTCACCAGCAAATATTGATGCAGCTGTGAACATGAAGAACGACTACGACGGCTGGAAGAAGAAGGCGTTGAGTCTCCAGCTGGGTTGGTGCAAGTGTGGTTGAAGTGACATTGCTTTGAGACACAAGTTTGTGAGTTGGGATAGCAAAACATCGTCCTCCAGGGTCCAGGCTTTCAAATCCTTGCATGACATGAGCATGAACTGTATGAGTATCATACATGAAATCATCAAATGAGTGTTTATGGGTTTGCGTTTGCATTCACATGCTCTCACACAAAAGTCAGATTCAACTAGTGCGGCCATAGCACTTCACATGGCACAGGTCAGGCAGCTGACACGAAAAAGTGTTGAAGGGTGAGCTGCAAGCCGCAAGAGTATGAAACGCTGCGTGCGTCGTCGTTTCAGCGCGGCCACAGCGGGTTTGCATGAGTAATTCACTGCTCTGACTCTGATGCCTCTGAAGCCACTGGATTCATTTCGTATTTTCTTCATTTGCCAAACATTTCCAAGCTGCAGTGGCCTGTTCCAACAGACTTGAAAAAGAAACATATGAATCCATGGAAGGCTGATGAAACTCATCTTCCGAGACCTCTTACTTCCACCCGGGCGAAGCCAGATTTCAACGTCTTTCGATATGCATTTGAAAGGTGCAGTGGATCAAAGACGCTCAGGTCTATCATGGTCTATCTGAATTTGCAGTGACACTGCTGTTGACAGTGCTGATAGCATTGAGGTGAACTTTGTACAAACTCAGAGCAAGCGGGCCTTTCGCGAAAGCGAAGGTCGCGAAGACTGCATGTGATGGCAATGAGGGGAAGATTCAACGAGCTGCCATTCACTGCTGTTCTATGGATTTCAATGCTGAGAAGTGCTGGCGAATGCGCGGAAAGCCCTGCAGCAATGCCAACCTTCAAAAGTATGCAAACCCAGGCTGTTGAACTGTAAAATCTCAAGTTGTTCTAGAGTTTCACTTTAGTTTTGATGAAGACTTTTTCAATGGCTGGGTTTGAATCCTCAGCTTAAAGCTGGCGTAAAACCAAAGGCTTGCCTTCTGAAATAGAGAAAAAAACACAGCACGTGCAAAGAGATGGCCCATCATCGATCAGGGTTTTGGGATTGCAGCAGGAAAGATATTCAGCTAAATAGGTGGCCTAATTGCAAGCGACGAGTTTGTTTGTGGCTTGGCTGAGCTGACATGTATTTTGTGGTCAATTTCATTTCCTGCAGTTCGGAAACAGAACATTGCTCACAATGCAGCTGTAGATGTGTTATGTTTGAGCCCGTACAGTACGACTCTAAGCTAAGCAAGTTTTTTTCCGTGAGATTTTACAGACAATGCAAAGGGATGCACAGGGTAAGTCATGTGGAGTCGAAAATCCTTCAACGCGGCATGATGAACTTCGGGGGTGCTTCGCCCTATGGTAAAGACGGCTTGGGACAGCAGACGTGGATGGATGATACGCCAGGTGCATTGGGATTTGACAACGACATCCGATTCATCTAGCTGTTCAGATGTCACCCATGGCGTGATATTTTCGCAAGCATGCGACTGTACGATCGTAGCATCACTGAGCCGAAAAGACACATGCGAAAGGCATATTCGGTAGCTATATGTAAGCCTTGCCCATTAAACTTGAAGCATATCATTAACGCAAGAACGCACCGAATGAACCTGACGTGGAACTTTACCGCCAAACTCGAAACACAACTTCCACCAAGTGAAAAGAAGCTGTGCAGCCATTGGGTATCGCATCCTCTCCTGGACCTATGCCAGCGAGGCAGGACATGTCTTCAAAGACTGGTGGGTGACCATGCAAAAGGCATTCCACGTATGACGCTTGACGAACGGGCGAGCGCCACGTCGTATGTCATCAAACCATTTCTGTGAATTCGACTGAGTTGCAGTCAAATGTTTATGTGGTCTGCGGTCAACGGTCTTACATGTTGCACCAAGTCACCTGCAAGTCCATATTCTGCGGTTTTGACGAGCGCGTCATTTGCAAACCGTTGGTCTGAAAAACTATGCATACGCTCCCTGAGATCAAGCCCAATGTCCCTTCCTGTGACTTCTAGCGTGGGGCCAAATGGTCTGTGAAACTTTCTACGAATTCGTTTCTGACAATTGCTTCTGTCTTCCTGCCTGTTTGCGCCCAAACAGAGCTGCTTATTCGGAATGTGAACCTTCGAAGCAGACTTCCGCACCCTAAATTTTGATGCCGAGCGGCATGCGGTAGGAAAGCAAATATGAAAGTTGTGCTGGGAAACGGTTTGGTGGCATGACAGTCAGTGGATTTAAATGGTGGCATGACTGGAGGAAATTCCATCCAGCTCGGCTCGCTGACTAAGTAGGCAATTTTGTGGAATTTTGTCTGGGATGTGTGTGGCACAGTATGCATCATCATCATCATCATCATCATCATCATCATCATCATCATCATCATCATCATCATCATCATCCTCGTCGTCGTTGGTGTTGTCGTTGGTGTTGTCGTTGGTGTTGTCGCCGTTTTATCACTGTCGCCGCCGACGTGCTGGTGGTTGTTTGTTGTTTGTTGTTTGTTGTTTGTTGTGGTTGTTGGCGGCGTCATGATCGCATTTGCTTGCGAATGTGGCACTCAGAGGCGCAATGCTCTGACTGGGATTCGTCTAGCAGCGTATTGGCGATGTATTTCCACTCTGGCTTGCGTGCCCGACATGTACCATTCATCCTCAAGATCGGGTTTAATGAACGAGTTGGCCTATGTAGGGCACAAGCGGCGGAACCAAGAACGGATTACATACATCTATACCCGCGCTTGGCAGCGATCGTCATCGGCCAAGCGGACTATTTCTTTCTATAATATTATAATATGAACGCTAGCCCATCGTGCATGAGCAAGCAAAGCCAATCTGGGGGCGAACTTTTTCTTGCCACAAAGCGAATCTTTGCAATTCACTACTCTAGGATACCCACAATGTAAAAGAATGTTTTTCCACGGCTGTACATTGGCAACATGGCTCTGCAAGTTTCTTTTACTGCGGTAGGCAGCGCGTCGCGGCCCAGATTGCAAAGTGCTCCTTTCTTGTAGCACACCTTGGCCTTCCAATCGTCTGGTATTTCACGCTATGGACGCTCCCGAAAACGAAGCATGCAACCGGTCAAACCATTTGAACAGCTCTTTTTACTGAGCAAACTTACTGTCTTGTGTCACAACGAAAGCCTCAACATGAAGAAAGTAGTGTCATGTAGCAAAGTCCAGAATCATTCTAGAGATTTTGAACTTGGAAAACATGCACAACAAGTGCAAAAACAACAATTGGAAAGTGCAACAAAAAAGTTGCAAGCAAAAATGCAAACAAAAAACAACACAAAAGTCATCTGCATTTTTCTAGAGCTTTTGCATTTTTAAAAAGAATTAAATGTGAAAATTGCTTTTTGTTTTGTTTTTTTCCTTGGGTCTTCTGAAGCATGGCCTCCAACATTTTGTGGTTGCATTTTTTTTCGTGTTACATTTTTTTGCATTTGTGTTTTTTGTCTGGCTGGTTGTTTATTTTTGGATTGTTGGCGTTTTTTTGTTGTTCTTTTGCATTTTTTCCAAGTTTGTCTATGATTTTGTAGAACAGGCAATACAGCAGCTTAGCACCTAAAACTAGTGTTTTATGTCCAAGGTGGTTAACCACCTGATTAAAAGATGCATCCAAACCATTGATGCGCAAAGTCATACCCGTAAGCGAGGGACATTCTTCCCACCATTTCCTCAATGGAGCACATTGATACGGATCCGATGATGTAGCGTCAGTATGAATCTGTGTATTGGATTGCCTGGCTTCGTTTCCAAAGCGATGTCATCACCATGGAGAACTCGAAGAATGAAAATGGACTTGACATACAAGTAGGCTAAAATGTTTGTGCTTCGGTTTTGATGTATACTCGGCATCTTAAACTTTCGGCGCATGCACCAGCGACCATAGTCACTTGTAAGCCTCAGTCGCAACAACAAGGCCATCGGGCGATAGCTTCTCCATGCAACGACAAGAATACCGGTTTTTCACGCTCCAGGAAGCGCCTTGGAACCAATAAATCATCCGACCGTGTAGCAATGGTCTGCGCAAGTTTCCAATGTGCAAAAGTTCGTCGCACGGGCTGGAACTACAGACGCCAGTAGCTTGTGCCCTGTTGCAGAAACGCACTCCCACCGACAATTCAACGAGGTCAGCAGACAGAATACTGTTTTTGAATGGCCTTGAGCAGCAACGGTCAAGCAAAGGACATGGGGACTTTGGAGTATTCACATATTTGCAAAGCAAATTCGGCTCGGCAAAATTGTACATTCGGTTTTCGAAAAGAAGACGAGGACTGATCGCAACAAACCACCGCTTTAAGTCGTCGAAACAAAATGCGATGCCAATTGACAAAAGCATGGGATCCGATTCGCAAGGCCGAACTGTGATCGGAAGATCTATCTTTCAAATCCCCGAGTACTAATTAATCATTGTGCTGCAGACAATTTCCCCGTTTGGGGTGATCATAGACACCACCCTTGTCAGCCCACGTACGAGGGCTAGGGAGCACGATCCCCGGCGGGCAAAAGAAAGCACCCATTCGAATTTTTGCACAGAGGCCATAATTGTGTTGAAGTCGGCAGCCGGTGGAGGATTACATTGACTACAGCTGAAACCAAATCTCCGGAAAGCTCTGTCGAGATCGAGCATACCGTCCTCATCACCATACGATGTTGAGCCACACTTGGATGCTCAGGAAATCCTCAACATCCCGCGCTCCTATGTGAGCAGGATCTCAAACAAAATTGTGTTGGAGCGAAGTGGCCGCCAAGAAATTTCCAACGTTTTGACTTGACGCCAATTGTTTTTTTTTGGAGAGGTTGCAGCTCTGCCCTTTCCCTGACGTCAGGAGGCAGTGTTTGTATGTGCGTGTCTTCTGGTCACATTCTTCGGCCGCGGATTGTTGAACAGCGGCAGCGCCCGGGGCGCCCAAAAAATTCTTGGGGGTACAAGGTGTGCAAACTTGCAACGGGGTGCTGACCTTGACGAGGCGTTGTTGTCCAACTTGAAAACAGTGGACAATCTTGGCGCGATCCTTTCTGTTTCGCACAGTACCAATGGAGCGTTTGCGTGCCGTGCCTATGCGTCACTGACGCGAGGGTTTGCCCGCGTTCCCGCAGTTCCGAAGCCAAAAATTGCACACAAGAGGCTAATGATAGAAGTGGGTCTTTGCCCGTAATGTGCCACGATTTCAGTGCACGGTAGTCCGGTAGCATTTAGATATTGTTGCTGCACTGGAAGCACGCATCAAAAAACCCAATGGAGATTATGTGGTTTCGAAAGAGTCGTTGCTTTATTTGGGAAGTTTCTTGTGTGACAATGGCAGTATTGGGCCTGAGCTGAATAGACGCCTTGGCGCTGCAAGGGCGGAATTTGAAACATTGTGCCGTGTCTGGAACCACGCTGTTCTCCCCAAGGAAGAGAAGATCCGAATTTTTGAAGCTTGCGTACTTTCGAAATTGTTGTATTGTTTGCACACAGCTCAAGTTCTTTCTGCTCCGTTCTTTGTTGGGTTCGTAGGCGTGTTTCCTGCGTTTGCCGGGCGTCATGCCGTTGTCGAAGGAGCAGATGGATTTGTTGAAGGATGGAAGTACACCAATCCAATTCGCCAAGGACAATCCCAAAAAAGTTGGTTCCAAAGCGTGGGACAGGTATGAACAATACAAGGATGCAAATTCAATCTCGCAAGCTATGGAGAAGAAAGCTGTTTGGCAGGATTTAACTGCAGATTTTGAGAAAGGTTTTCTGAAAATCATGAAGGACATGGACGTGGAAGTGCAGGGCCCAATCAAAAGGCCAGCCCCAGAGGGCACACCAGATAGAGAAGCGCAAGCAAGGACAAAATCCCAAGCATCAACCCTGATCCCGAGGAGTCTCCCAACAGAAATCGAGGACCCGATCTCCAAGGTGGAAATCTCGGCGGCGACCCTCACAGCATTGAGAATGGTTATGCGAGAAGAGATCACACATGGAGTGTCTGCCATGGAAAGTCGGTTAATGAACAGGATGGATGAACAGATGCAAAACATGAGTCAGAGTCAGAGTCAGAGTTTGCTGGCCCGAAGGCAGCCCCTTTAGGGCGCAAGCAAAAGCAATTTAAAATCTGCCGATCATCTATTATGCAAGGTGAAAACTACAAAATCCCGCTTCATTAGCATCCAACGTTCACGTGCAGCAGCCTCCATAATCCAATTGTCAAAGCCCTTCCAAATCGAATGCATTTGCAGCGCTGTTTCCCAAGTGTAGGCCGGTCGCCCGCGTTTCCGTGGCCCTCTCATGTTCCATGCGAGAATCCTGCGGGTCCATCGTTCGGGAGGTAAAATTGCAACATAGGATGCAAATTTCCAGACTGCTTCTATGCATGTGACAGACCAAGGTTGCAGTCCAGCGTGGTCCGACAGTATCTGTACCCTGTTGTTCCATCCATGCAGGATATCGTGCCATGGCGATGCCCAATTGGTGTCAGCAGGCGGGCCCACAACCATGCGCATCATTCGACGATATTCCACGTCCAATTTTGCGAGATCATCTTTGTGAATGGCACGGTGTGATGCACCAAAGCAAGCAACTGGGGATACAACCTTATCGAAATATCGGAGCCTGTGTAAAATGGACACGCCTTTGTCACACAATATCCATTTGTTTGCATGAAAAGCTCTTGATGCAGCTTGAAGATGATGTTGGAGATCCAGATGTGTGTTCCTTGATCCTGCAGCGCTGATCATGCAACCAAGCCATTTGTGTGCCTCCTCTTGTTTCAGNGATATTGGAGCATGGTATGCAAATATTCAGCCGAATGAAACATAGCGACTGTGCTCATGATAGTTGGACATGCCAAAGGGCTAGTGACAAATCATTGGTCCAGCTTGATTTTTTGATTGGCGCCATGGCCTTTGAAACTCAAGATACGTGGAATGATTTTGCACTACCTATTGGTTTAGATCATCGATGTGTGCATTGCATTCTCCATCTTCCAGTGCAACGCCCACGCCACAAATCTGACCGCAGGAGGGGGTTGAAACATTGGGTGCCATACTTGGATCGAGAGGGGCAACCTGGTTTGTTTCAGTCCGCGTTGCGGCAGCGCATGTCTACGTGCTCACATCATTCGTTGGAAAATTTGGAAATTGCTTTGATGGAAGCGGGATTTCAAGGTGGCAGTTGCTCCAAAACTTGCTTCAAATATGAACCATCGGCAACATTACGGGAACTACGACAACAAAGGCGCCAAGCAACAAACTCTCAAACACGCAGACTGCTGTCATTCCAGATCAGGCGGCAACAACGACGTGAATTGCGAACCTGGAAATCTATGAAATTAAGGGAACACTTACAGGATTCCTCTATGTGGAATGCTCTCCGCAAAATGGATTATCATACGGTGAAGACGTTTGTACAAGAACCTCACCCCAATGAATTTGCAAAAATGTTGGAGGAATTGTTCAGTGGAATCGTTACGGAACCTGTCAAACCAGACATTTTTACAGAACAGATGTTTGAGCTAAAGGAATTGAAAACAGCAATTAGGCGGGCTAAACTGGCCAAAGCAGCCGACGAAATTGGTTTGACTGCAGAACTGTTAAGACATATGCCGGATGACATTTGCAATGATTTGCTACTTATGTTCAATCACATGTTGTTCTCAGGTGAGGTGCCCGCAGCTTGGCGGAAAACTTTATTCAAAATGTTGCCAAAAACATTGAAGCCTCGAACAACAACGGACTTCCGACCAATTGCGAACATTCGTTTGTTTTATAAAATCTTTGCATACATGATTTTGGGTCGAATTGAAGATACATTGGAAACAAGCCAGCCGGAGGAACAACATGGATTCCGCTCAAGAAGACGTATTGAAGAACACTTATTGACCTTCAACGTGATCTTGGACAAAACCTTGGAGATGGACCAGCCATTGTGGATCATCAGCCTTGATCTTTCAAAAGCCTTCGACCGGGTAAATTGGGAATCACTCTGGCAAGCGGTGGGCGATCATGGCGTATCACAACACCTGGTTTGGATCCTCCAAGTGCTTTATTATCAGCAACGTGGGACAATTGTTGGATCAATGGAAAACAGCGTCGAATTTGACATTGCAGCTGGCGTGCGACAAGGGTGTGTTCTCAGCCCACGTTTGTTTTGTTCCGTCCTTGAGTGGGCACTGTCCAAATGGCGGGCACAACTTAATGGTGTTGGCTACAATCTTCAAGACGAAGGGGTTTCGTTACTGGATTTGCGCTTTGCTGATGACATCCTTATTTTTGCAAAATCTTATGAGGAAATCGGTCATGTATTACACGTGTTGGTGGATGCCCTCCGACAAGTTGGTCTTGTTCTGAACGCTGGGAGGACAAAAAATTTTGACGACGCAGAGCCAACACCCAGCAGAATTTGTATCACCTGGCGGGATAGTTGTGGAGATTTTGGAACGAGACCGTGCGCACAAGTGGTTGGGCTGTATGATAAGCACTCACACGGATGGCAGCCACGGACTTGATTTGGAACACCACCTCCAAGCTGCATCCAGGGCTTTTTACGCAAACAAATCAATTTTATCTGACAAAAGTGTGTCCATTGCACAACGACTAGCTTATTTTGACGCTATGGTTACACCAGTTGCTTGTTTTGCAAGTGGCCATCGCAAGATCTACAAACAAGACCTTCGCAAGTTGGACGTCAAATTCCGCAAACTCGTGCGCACCATTGTGGGCCCTCCTGGCGGCTTAGATTGGTCTGCTCCATGGCACCACATCCTTCACGAGTGGAACGCACGCGCTTTGGAATGTGCTGAACAAGCTGGTGTCAAATTATGGTCCCGGAGATGCCTGGAACAACATTGGAAATTAGCAAACTACATTGCCAACCTTCCAGATAACCGTTGGTTGAAACGTGCACTTGCGTGGACTGCAGGACGCCGGAGAAGGATTGGAAGACCAACAAACACATGGGATGCGCAAATACAAATGTACTGCCGATGGCGAAATTTGGGAGAATGGAGGGCCACCGCAATGCAGACAGAATTTTGGCTGACACATATGGACTCCTTTATTGAATTTGCGACGCCGAAGTAGTGAGAGTTGAAATTAGTTTAGGTTTGTTGTTTCCCTGCGCCCTAAAGGGGCTGCCTTCGGGCAGGCAGGTTCGACTCGACTCAATGCGGTCAAATGTTAAATGCTTTCTTCAGAGCTAAGCCTGCAAACCAAACAGGGAAATTCCATTCCAAAGACTTGCTGCAAACACTTTCCAATACCACAAAGGCATCCTCTACGCTTGTGCGTGGTCGGAATCCAATGTGGATCTTGGACTGATGCTAATCTTCTCTGTATCGTTCCAATTTTATCGCATGACCCCGGAAGGGAATCCAATGTTGGCCTCGATCGCTTGTAAACTCGTTTACAAAAAATTTGTATGTAATTTGCCTAAAAATTATGTTCCAAACCCCCCTTAGCTCTAGCTGACCAGCGCTGTGGTGGGGGCGGCAACCCTGGCTGCGGAGCCGTAGGTGATCCATACTCCCAAGTGTGAAAGTTGATGCGTTTTCAAAAATTGTGCGTCCTAGCTTGGGGAAATTAATACGGGAAGTCGATGCGATGTTGCGTCCAGGTGGTGTTTTGTATGTTGGTTTTCAATCCATTGCGACATTTTGCAGCTAATATGTATGAATGTATAATGGTGATTGGTGTCCTCTGGTTGCATTGTACATGTGTGACTTTTTAATCCATCTTGACATTTTGCAGCCCAATACGTGTTTGGTTCCTTGCAATTTCTGGACAGACTCTTGCATTTTGGGATGTGGTGCACTAACATGGCGATGGGTATTGACCAAGTATTGATGGGTGAGATGAAGTAATGTGGTTGGTTGCTACTCCAGTACTACCCTGTACTGCCAAGTACTACTCCACTACTACTCAAGTACTTCTGCAGTACTACAAAGTACGGCTCCAGTGCTACTCCAGTACTACAAAATACTACAACGTTCTACTCCAGTACCACTCTATACTACAAAGTACTACAACGTACTACTCCAGTACTGCTCTGTACTGACTACCAATTACTACTCCAGTACGACTCCGTACTACAAAGTTCTTCTGCAGTACTACTCCGTACTACAACGTACTACTCCAGTACTACTCCGTACTACTCCAGTACTACTCCGTACAACGTACTACTCCAGTACTTCTCTGTACTACAAAGACGACTCCAGTACTACTCTGTACTACAAAGTACTACTCCAGTACTGCTCTGTCCTACAAAGTACTACTCCAGTACTGCTCTGTACTGACAGCAATGCAGTTAGAAGAGCCTGGTGCAGCTATCTCCCAAGGAGAGGGGTTTTTAACTGTTGATCTGGAGTGTCCTAGCTTTGAGTACCTTGTGACCTCGTTCACTACCTCGTTCATACCTCGTTCCAGACCTCGTTCACTTCCCCATTTCCAAGCGGCGATTTCCAAATTTGCATATGATCGTTTGGTTGAAGGATAGATATCTATGCTAGTGATGTGCGTCCCATTGTGTTTTGCAATTTCTTATTGATAAATTCCAGATGTTTTTGAACTTTTTTTAAACCATGCGTCAGCATGCTGTTTTGAACTTTTAAACCTGTTAAAAATCATGGTTTGAACACATAGACAATTGCATGTTTGGAATAGCGTCGCCATGCTGCTTTACTATCTTTTGCACTGACTGCATTGACTTCCTGAATGCGTAGCGTCCCATGCAGTTTATATTATGTTTCGGGAAATGCACTGAGTTTCACGTTTGGGTGTACCATAGAGCTGCGTGCGCACGTTCAGGCCTCCTGGCCAGACAGGCACCTCTGCTTGAACAAGCCTGGGTCCGGGTTTGCCGCGAAGGTCTTGGAGGAGAAGGCCGTGTAGTGCCGCAGCAATGGCTGGCCCGCACCACCGCGCCCGGAGTTCGTGAGGACGACCGGCGCAGGTTAGATCTCGTGGTGTATAGGGCAACCCGGCATGGCTCGGCTCTTTGCTGCGATGTCACCTTCGTTTCTACACTCAAAGCAAATGGCCACCCACAGCCCCGCACTGCCCGTGAGGATGGTGCGGCGCTCGTCACGGCGAGGAGGAAAAAAAGGGACAGATATCCAGAACTCCTTCGCCCCGGGCCCCAGCGTCTCGTCGTCCTGGCCTGTGAAATTGGAGGGCGCTGGGCCGCAGAATGTTGTGACCTCGTCCGTGACCTGCTGCGGGTTCGCGCCCCGCGGGCCCCTGCGCTCCGCCAGGCTAGCCGGGCCGGCTGGGAGCGCAGGTGGTGGGCATTGCTGAGTTGTGCGCAGCAGAACGCAGTCGCTTCCACCCTGCTCGGCAATGTGTGGCGCAGCCCCAGCCAGGCATGGGAGGCAGATGGCCCGCCGTTGAGCGAAGTGCTCCGGCTGGTTGGCCCTACGGAGCCAAGCCGGCTCCCACTCCGATCCTAAAGGGATGCGGAGGATTTGTGGAGAGCGTACAGCGGTAAAAAAGGTGCGGGGAAAAAAAAATAACAATCCCTTCCCCAGAAGGCAACTGTAAATGGTTGTGGTTCGTTTGTCGGGAGTGCCGTTTCGTTCGCATTGAATGTTAAGCCAACTAGCGACAGTGCAGGGACTGAAACATGTAAGAGCGAAACAGTTCCACCACATGATTTTGCAAATAGTAGGATGTCGTTAGCAAAGCGCAGATCCAGCAACGCAAGTTGGCCATCCCCTACGTCAAATCCTTTCAAAGAAGCGTCGCGCCTCCAACTTTGCATGGCCCACTGCAGCATTGCGGAAAATAAACGACGACTTCGGACACACCTTTATTTCACGCCAAAAGGTATGGGAAAATTCCGGTTGGATCCCCATTTGCCACTAACTTATCCTGATTGTCCCTCGTACAGTTTCGACAGCATCCACATCATGTGATCCGAAATGACCTCCGCATGCAATGCATGTCAAAGAGAAGGCGAATGCACACGGCCAAAGGCATTCAAAAACTTTGGAAACATCATGAAACATCTAAGCTTACGAACCGAACGGGTATTCCGCGCGCTGTCGCTTCGTAAGGAAACAAATTGGCTGCAAGCAGGTGCTCTTCAACCCGATATTTTGAGCTGAATCCATGTTGTTCTTCGAGTTGATTTGTGTCGAGTGTATGCTCCATAGCACCAAGAACCAAATATGCAAAAACCTTACGCAAGTTAGCAATTGGCGTGAAATAACTTTTATGTAAAGCACGCAATGTATTCGGCAACATGTGGAAACAGGTTGTCCGCCAACAATCTGTAACTGCCATCCTTCGAAGTGGAATTGTAAATCCGAAGCAAAGCCGTCAAAAAAACATTTGCCCTCCCACACACTCACACACATATCCCATCCAAATTTGAAATTTTTGTGCCGGGACTGACGGGCAATGTTGCAGGACGAAGAGGGAAGGCTACAGGCAACCTCGGGGGGAAAGGGAAGCGTCTGAATCTGGTCCACGGGCCCACGGGCCCAAGGAAGAAAGGTGATTCCCACGCGCATCCCCCGCCGGTATGTAAATGGCTAACATCGTGCCCATATGCCCCGGGCACCGCTAAGTGGCGTTCGAAAGTTCACCCCGTTTGTTTTGTGCCATTTTTGAAATGTGAGGATTTGGGGGAAGTCCATTTCAACAAACCAAAAAAAACGAAATCCCTAATAGTGTGCAGGCCATGAGGGATAAAAAACCGCAGGAGTGAAATGTTCGTTAGGAAAAAAAAGGCCAAACATGCAGCCAATGCCTTCCCAAGTCTCGTACGATGCCCGTGCTAAAGGAGTGTTTGTTTGGCAATTTGTTGAAGGTGCTATGAGCAAGCACAGCAAGAGTTTGCTCCGATGCGCCGGCCGTTAACATAAAACAATTTTAGATGCACATGAGGACAAGTTGGTTTGCCTTTCCGAAGAACAGTTGTGTGACACTGGAATGGGCGCAAAGTTAATCGTGATGGTGACCCCATTAAACGGACGTCTCTCTTCGACGGTCATGCTGGGACTGCGCATTCGCTCGGGGTTCCGCATCAAGCCATGTCAACTTGACCTTGGCTTGGTTTTGCCTGTTGTTTTTTTTCTTGTCCCGGACGTTTTTGTCCGCAAACTGTTCAGAAGCAGGCACCAATGTATTGGTCGAAGTAGATCACCCAACATGTCGGTGCCTTCAGCAATTTCCCCTCCATTCTATACACTTCGGAAGCCCACGTCGGGTGAAAATGTCTTGCGGCGGGTACAACGGAAAGTGCACCTGGAGCAAAGAGTTTCAAATTGTGGAGGTGGCCCTCTGCAGCCTGGGTTTTTCATGTTTCCGTTGCATTTCGTATGGATTGTTGGTCCACTTTGGCTACAGGTCATAGGAATTTGAAAAAGAGAGAGAAAGCAACGGTGCATACCTCACATTTCTATTTTTGTTACCTTCGGATAATGGGTTTTTTACATTCCTATTTTGGAAGGCAATACAAGTGTAAAGAATTGAAACCATATCCACGAAAAAGTCTTGCCCAAACCACACGGTTTCGGGCGATTCATGATTATTCACAGTGTGGGGACACATGTTGGCAACAAAAGGAAGACTAATGCAAAATCAACATGATGCATTCGGATTCCGACGGTTTGCCACGAATTTCGCGCAATGGCTCGAAAAACTTCGGAACCCAAAGCGGACAACTTCGAAGAGGACATGGTTTGACAGATTCGAGCGGGCGGCGGGCCGAACAACATTCATTCACTTCAAAGCACGTACTTTAGACGATGCATACATACTGAAACAGATATAAATGGTAAATGATATAAGTGAATCGAATGTACTGTACGTATAGATAGTTTGAAGCAGATATGTTTTTGGTTTGTATTTTCATTTTTTTTGTTTGGTTTGATCTCATTTCCGTTTGTTTTGTTTCATTTTGATCTATGTACAGTTTCTAGAGTGTTTGTTTTTAATGCATTTATTTCTTTTATTTTTTGCTTGGTATTTTCGTGATCTTTTGTTTTTATTTCTATTTGTTGTATTCCTCTTTATCTATTCATTTATTTATTTATTTATTTATTTACTTATTTATTTATTTATTCATTTATTCATTTATTCATTTATTCATTTATTTAGTTATTCATTTATTCATTTATTCATTTTTTCATTTATTTATTTATTTATCTATTTTTTATTTATTTATTTATCTTTTTTTATTTGTTTATTCATTTATTTATTTATTTATTCATTTATTGATTTATTTATTTATTTATTTTATTTATTTATTTAGTGTTTAACTAAATACTTCATGTATTCGTTCGCTCGCCCGTTCGTTTGTTCGTTCATTCATTCATTCATTTATGTGTTCATATTTTTTTGTCTAGTCTTTTTTTTTCATGTTATTCATTGTTTTCTTTATTTGCTGTAAGTAGATGATCCAGTTTTCTGATGTCATTGTTGGGGGCGAAATTTTAGTGATTCATGTTTCCATGCCATAGCTCGGTTTTTGACCTGCTAGGAGGTCAATGAACTGATGAAACCAGGGATCATTCCCAAACTTTGGGGCAAATCTTCTGCGAAGGTCAGAGGGAATGGATGTGGAAAGAATACCAGATACACATAGGTGAGATGAATGAGATGGATGTTATGACTTCCGACTGAGTCCCCCACAAAATTTCCAGTAGCACGGTGTATGAGTTTGAGTTGTTGTTTGAAATATTGCTTTTTAGTCATCGTAATCCACCAATCCAGTCGTCGATTGGCATATGGCCGAAAGGTGATGGATGATCCAGCTTCTCGAGAAACCGAACCTTGACTTTTAAAGTTGTGATGTTTTTGGAGTCGTTGGAAGTGAATACGCTCCCTGAAACTAACATAGCACCTGAAAATGGATGGTTGGAATACTAGTTTCCTTTTGGGATGGCCTATTTTCATGGTTTATGTTACTTTCAGGGAGGGTATATAGGAATAACAGTGGAAGGTGTAAACCAGTCACACCTTGGTTCTGGCAGCCCATTTGGGGCACGCAACTCATAAGGTTTGGAAGGCCATCGCAAAGGATGGCCGGGCTTTGGCTCATGCGGATCCAGAACTGAAAAAGGACAAGGAGGCAGGGATCCCCCACAAACTGAGCCACTTTTGGCACTTGGAGTCGTCATGCCTTTCCCGCACTTGGGAGGTACAAAATTTGTTGAAGAAAATGTGCAGTTGCATGTATTCGTGTGGGGGGGTATTTCCCGAATTTCAACTGCCACAAGGCACCCCATAAATCAAAATAACATGCAGATACATGGGGAAACTAGAATCATGTCCCTGTTGGATTCCATCCTCAACATTCCACACCTGGCAGAGGTGGTGATGAAGGCTGTCCAAACAGATGGAAGTGCCTTGATGTTTGCATCAGAGGAATTGCAACGAGACAAGGATGTGCTCAAAAGGGTGGGCATTTGCACAGACAATCATTCAAGTCCATCATCAATGTTTCTATAGTATTTCAGCCTGGCAAAGATGGGCCCTGTTTATCACGTTTCAATCAACTTCACTTGACTTGCCATGAGTTGAGACATTGGGGGACGGTTGCGACCACAAGTGTATCTAATTTCACTTGTGGAGGGGGGAAGTGGGAACAGGTAAAAATTGCCACCTGGTTGCTTCGCAAAACTCCTCCAGGAGGTTGTGCTTGCAGCGGTGAGCTGCGATGGTCAAGCCATACGATACTTGGATGATACAAAAGTGTGAGCCGCAGGCAGTTCGCCTTTGGATCCATGGAAGGGATCCAAGTCGGCTTTTGGGGAAACTGAGTCAAACTATGTGCTTAGGTTTGTATTTGCTCGGATATTATATTTCTATATATTTCTGATATTTCTGGGTGGCATGCATGACAACTTTCATATTATCATATCCCAATATCTTCAAAATAGTCAGCGCATCCAAATTTCAACGAAAATGATTGTATTCTTCGAAGGGTACACCTAAACATATCCCAGCAAAATTTGTGTCAAAAAATTGGGAGCATGTTGGGAACTGGTGAAAATTGGGGCATCATTTTGGGGTACCAAATAGCCATCTCAGTGAATGCTTAGGTGCTTGGAATACCTTTGACCGTGACCGTTGGACATGAAAAATGCTATCAGCACCAAGGTTTGGCAAAGGACCTCAATGGTGACAAAGATGTGGCAACCTGGGTTGCAACGTATTATACAGTTGTTGCAATTTTTTGAAATATATTATATACTGTAATATATTGTTAATGTCAGAAGCGAACACATACACACACACAAGATTAAAGATTTTAATGTGTTTTTTTCAGTTTCAATAGGGTTGTCTTTGTATGATTTGTTAATTTCGTACATTTTCTTGATTTAGGAGGATGATAGGATGGATCCAACATTTGTATGTGGAAAACAAGGCCTTGGCTGCTGTGTCGCAAAATGGTACGTCTCTTCGGCACTGTGCTGAACCACTCCGGGACGACCAGGCCGGAGCTGAGTGGTAAAAAGTAAGGGAAGTGTCCCAAAACTGCCTTTCACGTAAGAAATTGATAGGAAAATTGGCCCAAATTTTAGGCACATGAACCATGTGCAACATCAGTTAACCCAGGGAGATGATGCGCAGCTCCTCATTTTTCAGGAGGTGTGCCTGGCAGCTGTGCGGCAAAATGGCCGTGCTTTGCGTCATGCTTCGGAGACGCAGCGGAACAACAAAGAGGTGGTGGATGCAGCACTGGAGAACTGCACGGAGGCACAACTCTGAGGGGGTCCATGACGACCACAATCTACCCAAACAGGAGAACATGTAGTGGAATCAAGACAAGTCAGCGCAAGTTGTGGATTGATTTTGCTTTTCTCAGTATGTAAAAGATTGGTCATATGATTAAATGGAAGATTTGAAGCAAAGATGTCATGTTGACCTGTCCCCTAGGCGCTCCCCTACGCCGGGCCGGATCTGAAGAAGGTCCAAGCAGTGGAGAGTTGCAGGGTTTTAGTGTGGCTACCCTGATGATAAAGTTGCATACCCATGTATACTCTCAATGGGAATTTAGATCTCCCACCTTTGGAAACAGAAAATCGTGTTGAATATTGCCTGGAGAGGGGCTGTGGATTTTTAATTGATTTGTCCGTTTTTTTTTCCCCTCCTCGAATTGGTTTGATATAATACTACAGTAGCAGGGTGAACTATGTACACACCTCACGAGGGAAACATCCACCATGAAGCTTTAGGATTAGGGAATCTCTGACAATTCATATCAAATCACGATCAAATGTGCCTAGAATACAAACAAATCATAGTGCTTCAAACACATTCACCGCAGATACTTCTAGCTTGATTTCAGGTTGCTCCACCGCTCCGTTCTCTCTCACTGAACTTCCGCGTAGCAGGAGTGGGAGGACATCCTGACTGGCCGATGGAAGGAGGCAGGATTTCATCTTCAACGGCGGCAAGCTGGTCAGATTCTGAACCAAATTAAGGCCTGAGAATGCACTGCGGAAAGCCATAGCAGTGGTACTTGAAAAATAAACATTTCAAACCTACCTTGAAAGATGATTATTTGACAAAGTGCATGTCAGATTCAGGACCTTCGAATGTATCCTCTAGGAATTGTCAAGGACAAGGGAGGAGCAACTAGGATCTGCTTGTTTTTATCGCTGCTGATGGCGAAAGACTTTCCCACCTGTACAAAACCTGGGTGTGGTTCAAAGTAATGGACCCTCCCAAAAATAGACCAAACGACTTAGTTATTGAGAGGCAAATCTATGCAAATCCACCCAAATCCATGGGTTTTTGGTTGGCATCCTGTTGCAAGTAGGTCTCATCATTTTGAGGCACAACCGAATTTGTTGCTCCAAAAAATCTGGAAATTCTGTTGAACATTTCAAGAGCCGCTCAACGACTGCTCATCCAGTTTCACTGTGACTTCGCAACCAATGTGGGGTCCAAAAAAGGGGGCGAAACATGCTTGAACAACAGCCACCCAAGAAGAGAAAGAATCAGGTCATTGCAATGAGATCGTTCCTGAGGGACCAAAGTGCTTGTTCCAATCAGCACTTGGCCATGCTTCTGCTAGCAGTTGCTAGTGTGAGCTATGACGCTTAAAAGCAAAGAATGGGAAATGTCAAAAAACATGAGGGGCACATGAAATCGGAATAGATTCGACCTATATATACATATATACATATAAACATAGTCAAGAAACAATGATGTGCCGGCAAAGGCGCAAATAACACACCAGCTACAACTAGAAGTTTACCCCTAAACAGCACATGTAGCAAGTGATGTGGTGATGATTGCCACTTTAGCACTCTGTTTGCCATGGCCAGCCTTAAATTGAAAGCTGCCTTACAGATCTTGAAAACCCATGCTTCTGATAGCTTCAACGAAGGCTGCATTTCCAACTGCCAAGTCTGAAACTTGCCTGCAATCGTTGTATTGCTGCAGCAGTATGAAGCTGGATGTACTGTAAGTCAAAAAAAGCAATATCTACACAATACTAGGTGACCATGAATGAAAATTCCGAACCCCCCAATCTTTAATTTTATATTGGTTGTGTATATAATCAGGAATCTCCCTTCCGGAAAATATCTCATCTTCAACCTCCAACCACTAAGGTGCACAACTTGCGCTGGAACAAGGAGATGTCCATCAGGTTTCAGCATTATGGTCTCAAGGAGCGTCTTTGCATCTCGAAACGTTTGGAATTCACCGATTGGAAGTAATCCCTTGCTGTTCTCAACGCAAATTTATGCAAATAACTTACGTGCATATATGTAATCTATATCCATCTCTATCTTGCATATATCATTGCATATACCATATCAGCATTCAATGGTATACGTACATCTCACATACACAAGTATCCATGCAGAATCTATGACTAGCATCCATTTGGTCTTCAGCACCTTGTCATGAGTTGGCCTCATGGGCAACATGTCATCACAGCCACTGGTCCCAGGTATTTTGACTTCGATGACTTGGATGATCAGGAAGATCAAGGAGCTGCAGCCATTCCGGAAACACCATCACTTCCTTCAAAGCCAAGGTATCTTGGATCAAATTGCCCCTACTACCCAAAAGGAACCAGATGCAGCCCACGAACGGGAGTCAAACAAATCTAAAGTATGGAGCTGAGTTATGTAACCTTGATGGTCTCCATTGAAAGAAGCTCAGCGAAACAATGTGAAATACATCCAGATCGTTTCAATGTTCATGTTTGAATACTCAGGTTGGTTGGGGAAGCTCATACTGCGAGTAGCAGCGGCGTCAACTCTTTGTATTTTCTTCAACACTTTTCTACAACATTCGTTTGTCTACAACGCTCTTCTGCAACACTTCTCAACGACACTCTTCTCCACCATTCTCCACCACTTCTCTCTACCACCACTCTCCTTCGGCCACTCCGAAAACACACCTGGCACGAAATCAACGCAACACAAGATCACCATACAACGCAGAACGCGATTCAATGAGCGATGGTACAGACACAGCCAAACACCACTCAAAGCTACGTAGGCTTCAGTGCACTTCACAACAGCGATGAAAAGTTGTGACCTCCCAAAACGATGGCCCTGCCATGGCAACAAACATATCAAGAACTGTGAAGTGAAGGACATACTGTACAGCATCTATCAAATTCAGTGCGCCGACTGAAAACACACTCTGGGCGGTTGCGGGAGGGTTGCATTCCTCAGATGGTGATAGAGCTCACAATGATGTGCCCTTGATGTGGCTCTTGGAGTGTCAGCCGATAAACCGAGAAAAGCTGAAACACTGAGGTTTGTTGATGGTGTGGTCACCTTGCACATCATATCAGCCCTTTGGTCAGCAAAAGTACCCAAATTCCGGGCATTCTTGTCATTTCGTCTCCTTCCCATGTCCCAGGCAAAGATGTCAATTTCAGGATCCTTCATCAACAGCTCTGAACGGTGTACTGAGGCAATGACAGGGGAGGAACTGTGCACCTTAACTAATATGGCCTTGAGCTCCAACCTACGGACCATCAAGGTTTGGGGATATGGGAGGTATGGGGATGGGTTTTGATGCTGTAACCTGGTTGGAATTTTTCCACCAAATTTATTTCAGCTGTTTTCATATATCCTTGACATGCTATAGGCATTTCCCCTCAACAAAAAATCTCAGTGTTGGTTTTCTTTCGTTTCGAATGACGTGTCAAATCGCCGATGTGTGGGTCAATGGTAGTCAATGGGATGGCTGGTTGCCTGGTAACCCCGCTCTCACCATGTTCTGCAGGAACGGATCGAACGCCTGGAGGGGACCAGTTTGAATATGCAGAAGTTGTTCTGCTTGGATGGCCAGGTGGCTTGCAGCAGATGCACCGGCATCACTTGATGGCACAGTTTTTTTTTTGCCTGCCAAAATGTGACGAGGTCGCACAAGATCATGATCTCTTGGTAGATCTCCTTTCAGATGGACCTCCTCAGCTGATGTTTGTGCGATCTTCCCCACGCTGGGCTGGACTGTGAATCCTTTGCCATTTATGTCATGTGGTGACCTTGACACATACCTCTGGGCGTGCACTTATACCAGGACTTCTGGAAGAAATTGCCCGGGGTGAAGTGGAACTTCAAGACCTTGATGAAGGCGCAGCAAAGTGATAAATTTCCTTTATTGGACTTCTTTCCCCGTAAATCCCTCCGCTCTGACATTTTGTAGGCGCCCGCAACGATCGTGGGCTCGTCCTTGCTGCTGTGCGAGCAAGTCAAGGAAGAGCTTTGGAGTATGCACCTTGCTCACGGCACACACCAATAAAGCAAACATCATTGTCCAACTGCATTTGAGTGTGGGCATGAAGTGATTTTGTGGGTGAGGGATGTTCTTGTTCAGCAGGGTTCACCATTTTCAATTTGTCAGACGCAAATGGCAGAGATGCTTTGCAATACCATGTGGCATATCACAAAGGTGTTTCTTGCACTGTGAAATGTGTAGAGACGCGAAGCAAAAATGTTTTTTTTGCAGGTGTCTTCAGGTTTGTGAGATGTGCAGACTGTATAGATCATGTGCAGTGCAGGCAGTTTTTGGCTCTCTCAGTTGCATGACCCCACATGGCTCGCATTTTGGACCAGATCATGTGGATCTGGGGTTTGATGCTCTATTGGCTTTTACCCCTCGCAGCTCACGGGTGGTGGTGCGAGACAAGTGCTGTCACCGGTTGTGTCGGTCATCCTCGGCACTTTGTGCTTGAAACATCTTCCGCTGACGCTTTCCAGAAGTTCGAGGCTGGAATTTGAAGAACGAAACAGCTGTTTGTTTGGCAAAATGACTAGGGATTAGCGAGAAAACTGATCGGTTTGCGACAGAACAGCACACAGCAAAATTTTCTGATGTTTTCTGGTCATAAAAAACGTGTTGCAAAAAGATGGTCCTTGCAAAGATGGTATCTTTGGAGGAAACCCGAAATGGGCCATGTGGCAAGCAAACCACTGTAGGTTTTCGAGACCGTTCCTGTCAAAGTTGGCGACCAGCATCTCGTGGTAGACTGGGACAACGATGGCGATCTTGACATCATCAAGACGACAGGTCTTGGTAAGATGGAGTTGTACGAACAGCTAGATGGGCACTTTGTGAACAAAAAAGCCAATCCCTTTATGGATGTGAAAACCTTTCCGTCCTGTGCCCCAGCCGTGGTTGATTGGAACCGTGACGGTCACCTTGACCTGCTTGTAGCATGGGCAAAAGGAGTGAAGTACTATGAAAGGACACCGATTGGAGGACTTGAAGAAAAGCAGGGCAGCAACAACCCTTTCCAAAGCATTGGCGGTATTCATTATTGCGGACATTTCAGTATTGCTGACTGGGATGGTGATGGTCACATGGAAATTTTCATGACAGATTTTGCTGATTCGCTGCAATACTTTAAACAATCAAATGGAACATTCGAATTCGTCGAAGCCAACCCATTTTTGAAGATTCAAGATCGTGTCAAATTTCGCAAGCCTTTGATGGTGGACTGGAACAGTGACGGACTCATGGATTTGGTCCTGGTTCAACAGACCTGGAGGCCAGCGTAGTTGGTTGAGAAGGGTCACATGTTGCTGTAGTGCTTGACATCGTGTGGGAGCAGTGGCTTGTTGATGGTGTAATAAGTGTAGCAATTCCAGTCACACTTGATGTAGTGTAGTTGCTATCTCAGTTGGAGCAAGAAGATTAAAATCCCAAATCCATCAAACAGCATTGAGAATTGAGATGCAAAGTCCTTCAACAAGTGTGTCATGGTGTGTCGGGTGGTCTCAGTTCGCTGATCATTTAAAGTTGTGACAAGTTGTGACCACCATGAAACGTTGAGACAGAAGAGTTGGTGCTGACGCGGCTGCAGGCACATCATTAGCATGGTGCTCAAGGACATCGAGAAGCCCACAGGCGATACGTGCAAAGTGCTGGTGTTTCTACAGGATGATGCTGGAGACCTTTCTGAAGTTTCAGAGCTCAATGGAATTGTTGAGAACGCGGACTGTAGGCGGGGTGACTAAATCTGGATGTTTGCAGCGCTCAAAGGAAGGTTATTGAACACACTTGAGCGGCAGGTACAAGAATGTAGTCCTTGCAGATGTAGATGGAGACCACGATCTCGATGCCATCTTGTCAACAGAATCCGCACTCCATGTCCGCGAGCACAAAAGTGACCACTCCTTCTCATTGCCAACACGGAAGCAGGCGGCTACTTTTCCTGTGAGCCACATAAGGTTGTCCGGGCACACGCTTTTGGCGAGCGATATGCCTAAGGAAGGCATAGTTGAAAGCATAGTTGCACAGCCGCCAGAAGAATGGTATGGTGACTATCGTCCTTATTTGGCTGACTGGGATTTGGATGGTGATTTGGACATGGCAATACTGAGCGACTCCCCGATGTTTCATACCTACGTGAGGCCTCGCTTTTTTGAACACAATGCCGATGACAGTGTAACCGAACTGGATGGCGCACCGAACTCCTCATGCCCTTTGAATTGGAGCCATCCCTTCAGTATGGCCGACTTTGATGGTGATGGCCAGTTAGACCTTGTCGGCATGAGAGGGATTGCAAGCTGGGGCTTGGAAGTGTTGGAAATGTTGGTGTGCCTTCAAACCTCAGAAGGGTACGTGGTGATGAAGCAGGCCAGGGTACCACGTCACCGGTTGAACCATGTTGAACCACTAGGTAGATCTAGATAGGAGATGATAGGAGGTAGTAGAGGATGATGAAGCCTACAGAAAGATGGAATATGTCAGTGCTATACGGATATTATATATGAATGATAGGTATATCTAAGATATAGTTCGATAGAAATATAGATATTAGTGATCGTTAGCGTAGCGGAAGAGTAACGCTTCTATAGCACGTTGCAGTTGGAGCTCAGCAGCTTTTGGCTTAAGCAGCCACGCCAGGGAGTTTCCCTGAGAAGTGTTAAGGGCCCCCCATGCCTGGCCGTTGGGTTGGGGGGCCCGGTTCAAAAGCATGTCCCTTAAAGGATCAGTACATCGAGGCGAGGATCCTTGATGAGGAAGGAGAAGATGATGGGACAGTGCTTTTGCTAATGGGACAGGCGAGATGGGAAGGTTCTTGCTCGGAGACTATTTGAGCGCAAGCTCGAAAAATGGAGAGCCGAGATAGTGGCTTCAATGTAGTCGACGGCTCTTGCCACCTGTGCAAGACCAACCAGGTGAGTGTGGGGCAGTGAGTATAGACAAGGCGCCACTATCCATCTCGGCAAGTGGAGAACATGGAAGAGGAAGAGATTGTGGCCGGGGGTATCCCCGAGTATGATCGAGCAGCGAATGGCTTGATAGTCCGGTATTTTAAGGGCCATGACAAAGGGAAGAAGCCGACAGAGTCAGCACTCCCGTGGCCAGCACCAGGGAAAGGACCAAAGGTTAAGCCTGGGGAAGCCGACCCCAGAGAAAGGAAAAGGAAAGAAAAGCCTGCCGCTGAAGAGGCAGAGGAAGATCCAGCAGTGACGGTTTCCAGGCTTAAAAAGGAGCTATCTACACTAAAGGCAGCACTGGGAAAGCCTGAAGCTCCCAAGGATGCCAAAGCAATGAAGAAAGACAAGAAGGAAAAAGCAAGGAGAGAAAAATCAGCGGAGACGAGATCCCGTTCGGGCAAACGGAAAAGGCCCTTTGAAGGAGGAGGTTTGGCCCGGACTGCCGGGGGTGGAGATCCGGGTGACGAACCTCGGATTCGGGAGGATCTGAAAGTGGATCAGATGAGGAAGAGTCCGACCAGGACCACTCCGTTGACAAGCCTATTTTGCCCCGGGAAACCGGGAGAGAAGGGAAAAAGAGAAGGAGAGGAGAAGACCCTCCATCTGATGACCCGGATGATGACAAGGATGGTCCTAGTGGTGGATCGGGTCACAGGAAGCAAAAGAAAAAGAAGAAGAAACAGAAGTCAAAAGAAAAGGCAAAGAAAAACAAGAGAGGAAGTGGATCGTCACGACGTGAGAAGAAGTTAGAAAAGGACAAAGGTCCGTTTGGAGTAGGAGAATCTCGGAAGGTGCCGAAGGATGACTCTTCGAGTGGATTGGTGTCGGAGTCGGGAAGTGATTCCAGCCAGTCTTTTCGCAAAGCCCCCTCGGGTCTGACGTTGCATCTCCGGTTGCAGCGGTACGCCATGAAGCATCCAGGCCAATTGGCGAGTCGTCTCTTGCAGCGCATGTCAAGGGCGACCAGATTCGAGGGGGCGACCAGCGTAACAAAGAGGAGGGATCTCGAAGTTCCCCCATGCGCCCTCACGTACAGACTTCCTGACGATTCTCACGCCCACCTTGAAAGACAAATGGACACCAAGAACACAGCGAGAACTAAGAGCACTGGTGGAGATCATAGACAAGATGGCCTCGTCTCAGGGGGCGACCGCCGCCGACATAGTGGGTCAACGGATGAAAGTGTTGGAGCAGTCAGTGCAGGACGGACATCAATGGCGGAAGGCCAAATTCCTGGAGATAGTGGATCCAGAGGAGGTCACACTGACAGACCGCGGAGAAGCAAACATGATGCAAAAGGAGGTCGAGTTGGAGGATCGGCTGAAAGGAAAAACTCCGTGGATCCCGAACGTGTGGGAGAAGGGGCGAAAAGGAAAGGGAGAGAAAGGGATCGCGATCCCAAGGGAAAAGGAAAAGGAGGAGCCGACAAGAAGGAGAAGTGAGTAAAGGTCAGGCACCACCAGAGCCTGATCATCCTCCTGGCATTTTTGTGCTCTTTGAGGCTGAACAGGAAGCTGAATTGCCAGACGTGGAAGACGAAATTTCCATGTCTGAGGATGTAGCCGAAAACTTTCGAAAGCAGGACCGAGCCAGCTTTCAGGCTGAGTTGGCTAAAGCCATGCAGACGGACCTCAGGGGAGATTTTACCAGGAGTTTGAAAAACACGCGGAGGACCGGACCTCCTGCCGGTATCTCTCAAAGGGGTCGACCAGCTTACTGGTGTGAACAGTTTCGTGAGAGACTGGGCAGTCATGATCTGCCTGATCCCGAACTATCAGTTTTGTGGTCAGTGTTCAAATGCCCGTGCAAAGTGTTTAAATGCCCGTGCAATGGAGCATGGAGTCAAGTTGAATCCCAGGCAGGAACGTGCTGTTAGAACCATCATCCCGGCGATTGAAAGGATGATTGGAGACAACCCGTTGGTGCCCTCTGTCGAGGAGATCAAAGAAGAACTAGAAAGGAAAGGCCAAGACTATGATGGATCAACCTGGGTGGTAATGGAGAACCTGGAGCAGGTTTTGGCCTGTTGGCCGGAGAAAACTCATGCAGCAGTAGCCCCTATTGAGGATTTTCTGACTGGTGACTGGAGAGCTCAACTTCTGAAGCCCAGTGAGAGTATATCCTATCCCCTGAGGAGTGGCCCAGCAAAGTTTCAAAAAGCTATGTGAGAGCCAGTGATGAAACATGGAACAAGCTGGTGGGAGAAGGTTTCAACAGAGGGCCTTTTCAGATGTGCCCGGAATCGGAAGTGTTGCGGTCCGCAGCGGGAGAACTCATCCCCAACGGGGCGGGAGCCGGGGCGGAATCAAGCTTCCCTTATGTGGGGCAAATTACTTTGTTGGAGGTGCCCGACGATGTGGAGAGGAATGTTTGTCTATGAAAAGAAAGCGCCCGCTAGAATCCTAGGCAGTGATTCAGATGAACCAGTAATTGTGGCCTTGAGAACCATCCCCATGGGATGGCTTTCAGCAGTGGGGGTGGTCCAGTTTGCCATTCGCCATTTGGCGTCTGAGGTGGCGAAGCTCCCACAAAGGAGGCGCAAATCCAGGAGAGGAAAGAGATCCCAAGAGGCCAGAAACTGTTGCTCTACCTCGACTCCGTAGACCAACTACGGCTGGTATCAACGACTATGGCCCCTTTGAGAACCCTCGCCTGAACGTAAAAGGTTCAGTGACGCATGTGACCAGAAAGGCCTCCCAAGGAATTGCTCAAAATCTCTTGCGGGAGCGTTGTCGGGTTCACTACAAGGAGGAGAGCTCCGATCTGAGAAGGGAGTGTTCATGCTCCACGCTGAGAAGATGAGGATGGACGTGGCCCTATGCCTGTATGTCCTGACGATGACGGTGCAGGGAGACCCCTTTTATCAGCATTGGAGGAGATTTTTGTGATGTTTCAGAAAAACGTGAGTGGGAAGGTGCCATCATCTCGTGTAGTCGACGAGGTGATAGCGATGCTCTTTTCTCCTACCGCTGAGCTTCACCAATATGAGGGCGAAGATGTGCGCGACGGATGCATCGCCGACCGGAGCAGGGTCGTGTGTGGGTAAGCCATTGAAAAGATCCGTGGGGCTCCCGAACCCCAACGACCTGACCTAACGTGTGCAGGTAGGAGATGGGAGAGCTCATAGCCACGGGAAACGGGATTCATTGCCCCAGAGGATGTGGGAGACGAACATGCTCGTGTGAGCATAAGAATGCAGCAGGTGCAACTTTCAGTGAGAGATGGTCTAGACCCAATTGCCCACTGACCTGTGCAGTGGTGAGACAGGGCATCGAGATCTTGCCCCCATATGTCAGGCGAAATGAGGAAATGGACTTCTTCACTGAGGAAAGAAAAAGGCATTAGATGAGGACGATGCCGATGCCGAACACCATGCTCCTGATTGCAAAACAACGAGTCGGGCTCGAGGAAAGCCCTTCTGGATAGGGAATGATTATCACCTGGGGCCACCTGCCCTCAGAGATGAGAGGAACGTGATGGGGTTCAAGAACCTGACGGGCGTCAGCAGCGAAAGTCCGTCAAGGAAACAAGATGGCATTGAAGAGCATTGCGAGGTGCCGGGACAGGCGCGAAAGAGGAAAACTGTTCTCGTTGGAACATCCGTGGAAGAGCTACCTCTGGTATATGAAGGCCACAATTGAGCTGGCAGCACTGCCAGGAGTGCGCCTGGCCGCATTTAGCAATTGTTGCTTTGAAATTGGTGGTCAGAGAACCAATTATTATGACGAACAGTCAAAAGTTATACGAAGCTCTTCATTGGCCTCATTGCAATCATGCCTCCAGTAATCAGGGTTATCAACCCTATTACGATGCTGAAGGAAACGTGGTGTTCCCAACGGAGGAGGAGGCCGAGTATCCACGCCTGGTGGAGGCCTATGCAAAGGTCATAAAAGAAGAGCTTAGAGAAGGAGGAATGCTGGACATTGAATCCTCTGAGGCGAGGCTTTCGGTCATTGCTGCCCAGTTGAGCAAGTATCATCGGATGGAGGACCCAGAGTTGAAAGCAGCCATGGCCCAGCGGATCTTGGATGTAGAGAAGACGCTGGTGGAAGGAAAGGAACACGAGGTTATGAGGTTCCTGTTCCGTAACGGACATTACCGCGGAACTGATGTCCGGTTGTCCTTGCTGAATGGCGAGCAACGAGAATTGGTCCCATACCATCCCCCGCCTATCGTTGGCTGTGGCGGGATGTGCTCAGCTTCAAATGGAAGCAAGAAGCGCACATAAACGAGTTAGAGGCGCAGGCCCTCGTAGCTCATGTGAAAAGGCTGCTTCGGGAGGTTGACAACCAGTCGCTCCGGTTTTTGGTGGTGGTTGACAGTCAGGTGCTTTACCACGCGGTGGGAAAAGGCCGCAGTCCATCTCGCAGGCTGAATCGTATTTTGAAAAGGCTCTCCTCTTTGGTTTTGTTCGGTGACACTTATGTTTTGCCAGTGTGGACATTGTCGGTGTGGAATTACGTTGACATCCCAAGCAGAATAGCATGACCACACTGAGATTCATCGGGCTGCAGCCCAAGTCCCTCCGAGCATATACCAGAGAGCCTTGAGGCACTTTTTCCCGTGGCTTGAGGATGAAGAAGACGAGCCAATCCCACATACTTATCGCCTGCTGGACTCAAAACTAGCCCAGTAATCTGGAGCACCTATGGGTGGATGACTGTCACATCACCTATGCCGGGCACACGCTGAGTGCCCTAAGACGTTTCTACCCGCAAGTCAGGTATAAGATTCCATTGGCACGTCAATATTTTATCAACTCAAAATCAATTCATGTTTCACGCCAGGCAGTTCCAATGCCTGCAGATGTGGTATTAGCTATCGCCGGTGTTGCAGTCTCTTGCCACTGTGTAAAGTTTGCAGCGGCAATTCTGTTGGCTTTGCCGCCTTTCTTCGCACAGGCGAGATTATCCAATTAGCGCCGCATCGGATTGCGGTAGACCCACATCTGAGGTTTGTGATCCTCTCGCTCCCTTCCACAAAAACATCAAATGCAAAAGGATGAGAGCGTTTCCATTCAGGATACCAATTTGGCCATTTTGGTCCAGCACGTTCTGTTTCAGCGCACCACTGAGACCCTGTTGAACATTTCAGCAAACCAGTTTCGTTCAATGCTGAAGTTGTTCTGCTCCTTCTTACACCTGGAGCCTTGCAACTTTTCAGGTTATAGTTTGAGACGGGGGGGAGCCTCCCATGCCTTTGCCTCGGGCCAAACTTTGGACCAGCTTTTAGTAAAAGGCCGCTGGCAAAGTGTGAAAACAGCAAGGGTCTATTTGGACTCTGGTCGGGCACAGTTTGCAAAGTCCAGCAGTTTAGCTGTGAGATAACAAGTTTTATCGAGCAACTCCGTCAGAGCTTCCCAACAAGTAAAAAAGCGGAGTGAAGTGCGATTTTGGCAGGGCAGAAAGCTTATAAGGCCTAAGGCCAAAGGGCCTAAAAATATGGCGTGGCTATTAGCCCGTTTCTCTCCAAAGGGAATTGGAACGGTGATACCCACAATGGCCCAAAGGGAACCATATGGAGATGGCCCATTTTTGGTCCAAAGGGAACCAAGCCTTTCTTCCCCATTCACAAGAAGATTGGAGAAGTGCCAGGGGAAGCTTTAAGCTTCACAATGTCCGTTGTGGACTGGCCAGATCTTTGAGGTCTGAGAAATTTCTGAGAGGCGTAGGCCTGCTTTAGCTTCTGAAAGGAAAGCCTTCAGACCCTGGCGCTTTGACCAGCCACGGCGTTGAAAAATGAGCCGCGCTTTTTTGTGTCTATTAATATATATATATATTTTTTTTATTGTCGTATTTATTTCCACACATATATAAAGCATTTCGGCGCATTGATTTGATTTGATTTGATTTGATTTGATTTGATTTGATTGATTGATTGGATTTGATTGGATTGGATGGAATTGGATGGGATTGGATGGGATTGGATGGGATTGGATGGGGTTGGATGCGGTTGGATGGGATTGGATGGGATTGGATTGATTGATTGATTGATTGATTGATTGAATGAATGAATGAATGAATGAATGAACGAACGAATGAATCAATGAATCCATCCATCCATCCATCCATCCATCCGTCCATCCATCCATCCATCCATCCATACCTACCTACCTTCCTACCTACCTACGGGGATCATTGTTGTCTTGGGGGTGCTGTTATTTCGGGAGGGGGGGTTGTTGTTGACTAGGGTAGGGGGTGGGCCAACTTGCTTCATAAAAATGGTTGTGGGGCAGCACGCCCCGGTGGAGGGATGACTAACTTCTTTAGAGGGGGGGGTTCTCTTTCTTTTTGCGGGGGGCCGTGGCTTGGCTCGTAGACGCAGGCCCTTTCTACTACATGTATAGATAGCAGGCTAGCAGACAGGTGTCTGATTTGGTTCATGAGGCACGGGGTGTGCTGGTTGGTGGCGAGGCTACGGCAGTATGGCTCCACCCTTTCTCTTGCAGACTATGTTGTTCAAGACCCCACGCGCTTCGCACAGGGGACCATGCGTCAGGCTGGTGTTCATGCTTCCTCCGGTTTTTTTTTCCCGCGCTTGTTGCCCCTTGCTTGTGCTGCTGCTGCTGGTACTTCTGCGCTTGCTTTTGTTTTTTGGATAGTACCTTAAAAATGGGACCCTGCCAGGATTTCTTGACTTTGCACCCCTCCGATTATGCCAGCGTCTAATTGGAATTTGGATAGGGACGGGTTTTAAGTAAAAACACTTTAATTGATACGGAGGTGCCGCACGTGGTTCGAGAAGGAAAGAGGAGTTAAGAGTTTTAACAGCCGTTAAGAGGAGGAAGGAAGAGCCTTATTAAAAAGAAGAGTTTGATTAAAATGGTTGAGTATTTAAATCCAAAAGAAAGACCAACAAGGGCGAAATGTATCAAAAAGAAGAAGTGCTTTAAAAGGTGGCAATTTAAAAACAAAGAGTTGGATTGAAAAAGAAGACTTTGATTGAAAAAACATATTGGTTGAAGGAGAAGCGTTTTATTAAAAGAAGAAGAGTTGGATTGAAAGGGGTGACTTGTTTTTAAGCGAATGGTCCGATAAAAATGGAGTCTGATCAAAGAGCTTGATTCAAAGGGAGGCCTTGTATTTACAAAGAACGGTTCGGTTTAAAAGAAAACGAGTTTGACTAGAAAAGGGGGGGTTGGATTTGAGCAAGCAGGGTTTTTATTGAACATTCGATAGGTTATGTTAAAGAAAATTAAGAAGAATACTTTTTGAAAAAGAAAAACTATGCGTGTTTAAACTAAACAGAAGTTTTCTGTAAAAGAACGGCTACACTAAAGCAAATACTTTTGGACAAGGTTTCTGTAAATCAAAACGGAAGAAAACTTCTGAAAAAGAAGAGTTATGCATAGGAGAAAGCGTTGAAAAGAACTGTTTTACCCGAAAAGGGACCGATTTTATTGAGAAACATTTTGATTAATACGGAAACGTACCAGACAATGTTCGAGGTACCAAGGAAAGAAGAATTTAAGAGGCTTATGTTTTTGTTGAAAAAATTAGTTCAATATGAGCACGAAGAACTATATTAAAGAAAACAATCTTCAAAGATTATCAGCCTTCCTTCAAAACAAACGAGGTCAACATGATGAAAACCACCTGTGTTTGCACTTGTCCCCTGGCCACAAACGACAAAAAATGGTAGACTTTCCAAGGGGGGTCAGCCTATATATATCTGGCCAAATTATAGCGACGTCACACGACGTCACTTTGAAATTACGACCTAAGTCCCGAAATAAGGTGCTTGTTTCCCCCATCAGTTCCCTTTCATCTTCTTGAGGATTCCCCTTCGTTTTTGGGCTCAACATTGTGATTGCATTCTTAGGGCCTCATTTTTAGTTTGTCTTTTTGATGTCAAAACCGGCCATTGAGAAGTCTTTTTGAGCCAGCAACGAATTGCTCACAAGTTTTCTGCAGTAGAACCCGTTAAACGCAAAACTCACCAAAAAATGTACAGTCAAGCCTGGAATGGCCCGAACGCGATTCCAGTAAGGAGCCACAGTTTTGTTCTTTTATTTTCTCAAGACGTCCAATTTGAGTTTTTTGGCGGCCAAAAAGTCCAAAAAGAGATAAAAAGAGCATCTTGAGAAAAGGTTTGGTGGCTCGATTTTCTCAAGACGTCCAATTTGAGCTTTTTGGCCGCCAAAAAGTCCAAAAAGAGCGTCTTGAGAAAAGGTTTGGTGGCTCGATTCCTGGCGGGTCCTGGAAAAGATTCTCTTACCCATCGGTACTAAACCATATTTCGCCTTATATATACTCATTTCAGGGCTTCAGCATAAATTAATAAGGACGTTTCCTGCAAGTTTCGATGAGCAAGTTTGAGTGGAAGGATCCAGTTTTGTTGTTTTATTTTCTCAAGACGTCCAATTTAGCTTTTGCCGCCAAAATCCAAAAAGAGCGTCTTGAGAAAAGGTTTGGTGACTCGACTCCTGGCGAGTCCTGGAAAATGAGTATANCTTTTCTCAAGATGCTCTTTTGGACTTTTTGGCCGCCAATTGGACGTCTTGAGGGAAAAAAACGCAGGCTGGATTCCCGGCGGGTCTGGACAGCGTAGGTTTGATTGAAACATTGTATGATAGCTTTCATTTGTCTGAATAGTCTCGATCTCTCAGATCTTCTCCTTGTTTTTTTGATTGAGAGGATGGGGCTTCAAGTTTTCTCAAGACGTCCAATTCTTGTTTTTTGAGACCCAAAACTATCAAATTGGACGTCTTGAGAAAAAACCCGCAGGCTCGATTCCCGGCGGGTCTGGGCAGCGCCTGTTTGAGGGAGAACTATTTTTCGAATAGTCTTGGATCCTTTTGTATACTTTTTTTGGATAATAGACGCGACCTACGACCTAGAAATAATTTCGTATTTCAACGACCCAGGCTTATTTCCATTTGGAAATATGAAATTCGACCCAACGACCTACGAATTATTATAATTTACCCAGATATATATATATATATATTTATGTTTATTTACTCATTTGCAAAAATTCGTTTTAACACCCGTATACAGAGCCATAGGCAGGTTTACATGTACAGTGACACATGCATGTTTGGCCGGGAGGGGGACATTTGGTTTCAGACAAGCATTGAAAAAGGTTGACCAAACATTTGCAGGAAAGGAACCCTTTTGCCCGCATGTCCAACATTTCTTCGGCCCGGCCCACTTTCTTGGATTGGGATGCAGATGGTGATGTGGACTTGATTTACCAAGACGCAAAGCAAACGCTACAGTGGGTTGAACAACTCCAAGATGGCACCCTGAGCGGCCCTCAGCGTCTTCCTGTGCCTGAAAACCTTGACTATGTGGCAGCTGACTTTGATGAAGACGGGGACGTTGACTTGGTAATTGCTCTTCGAAATCTTGCAAGTTGGAAGTACTATGAGAGGAGAGAAGATGGGAGTTTTGATGAAGTTCTCGACAACCCTTTCGACAACTCAGTTTGGCGGAAAGTAGCGCCTTCAATGGCTTCCATGAACATGGGTGCAAGGAGCGGCTTGTATTCCGCATTGGGCGATTGGAATGGGGATGGTGCTCCGGACCTAATTGTGTTGGATGGAAAGAGGGTGTCGCTGCTTTTGAACAAGCCACTGCAGACCTTCATCGAGCACACCGGAGTAGATAATCCATTCTCAGATATTCACATCGCAGCACCCTTACAAGATTCGTGGAACATGGTTGATGTTGACGGTGATGGAGATTTGGACTTTGTGTATTTGCCATCTCGGGGAAGGAGGCCTGTACCTGCCACGGAGGAGTACAAGTACTTCAAGCAATTGAAAAATGGTAACTTGGAACAGCGAGATGGCAGTGCAAACCCATTGCAGGCGGCTCCAGTAAGTTTACTCAGTTACTCTGAATGGGTTTTTTTGAAGCCAGAGCCGCAGGTTTTTGGCATGAACCATGTTGTCGCGGATGTTGATGGCGATGGAGATGTGGATATTGTGCATGCAGATCACCGTGGTTTCATGTATGCAGAGCAGCGGAATGGGACGTTTACCGTTTTAAAGGGCCTGGACAATCCATTTCACTTGGGTCTCAAAGTCGCAATTCAGTGTGCTGTGCATTTTTTGACTTTCCCTTCCAGTTTTTCCCATGGTAATTGTTGGGCTGAAGTCATGGTTGAAGCTGTTTCAATCGGCGCAGGTATTTCGAACCATTTCCAGCATTCAAGTCTCGACTGTTGGACCCTAGTGGATTTTGATGGCGATGGGGACCTCGACATCGTAAGAACAGTACCTCCAAACCGCAGTGGATATGGCCTGAGTCAAACGTCAACAGAGTGGCAGCTGGTTTCCCTGAAGGCCCGAGAAGTGCAGTACCTTGAGCAAGCAACTTGGCGTGTACACAAGTTCAATCAAGTTCAGCACTGAGGGGATAGAAATTCACTGGTGAATACAGTACGCCTGACGCTAATGTGTACAGGTCTTACGACGGGCTTGTGTGCCTATGAGTGCAGGTTGGTAAATCTGGGACTTACCTGGGAAGATGCATGGGATACCGTAGTAGCATCAGTCATAATTTGTATCATTCTTAGTCCAAAATTGAAGGTTCTTCAAATTATTGATTCCTCGTTTGGGCTATGTGGCTACATGGCTACATGCTGGGCTGACCTGTGAGCTGTTGAACTTTAACAGTTTTAGCTACTGAGGCGTCTCCACGGCACTTCTCAGCTTCCAAATCCAGCTTCAAGCTGCGTTCTGGCAATGACAACCCCTTTCGGAGCGTCGACTTGACTCCTGGCGGTTAAGATTTACACGCATATCGCATATGAGGTATGAATCTATGAACTATGAAAACACATGAAGTTACGAAAGCACATTTTCTGTTTACTTCAGCTTTGCCGAAAGTGTGGCCCCAAATGATGTCGGTTGATGTTTTCACAGGAACCCCCAAGTTCGGACTCCCCAAGGCTGCGGGTGGTGTCCATGTCCACTTCGTGGAACTGCATGAGTTGAGGTACAAATGTGATTCCATCAAATGTGGCTCAAGACTACTCACACGTCACACCATTGCCGGTAGTAGGCAAAAAGAACGGCCTCTTAACCTCTCGTCCATGATGATCTTGTAGGCTTTTCTCAGCTGAAGACGGAAACTATTTCTTCGGGACAGATCCAATCCTGGGTTGAACCCCCAGAGGAACCTGCCAGTAACCTTCGCCCAAACGCATGGGAATTCAAAATGATGCCTCTATGATTCTTTGTTTCCATGTCCGTTTCATGGAGCTGCATGAGATGAGCCTATGGCAGGCAAAAAGAACAGCCTGCTGGCCTGTTTCTCTGTGATCTGTTTGTGTAATAAATGCCATGGTTAATCCAACGCATTTCTCTCCAAAAAACTTCTCCGGCCCTACTCTTTCCAACATTTCTCCAGCAATAGTTCTACAACATGTTTCCAGCCCCACCGTTCCCTACATTTCTCCAAATATTCCCCTGCAACGCTTCTCCACAATACTCTTTTCAACCCCGGTTCTTGGCATCACTCCTTCGGAGCAATTCTTCAACACCCTTTCCCATCAGAACGGTTAGAACTCAACAAGAAAATTTGAGATGAAGACACGTTCCTACCTCAAGACGTTTTGGGGATTTTATTATGCTGCCCCGGCTCACCCCATGTCGCTGTCGTCCACTCCTTCTCAACTCATTTTTAAAAACACGTCGAAAGTGCTTTTCAAGAGATGTTGACATTGACGATGAGTCTCAATTCTTTCAAGGAATGTGTGAATTCTGATAGTTTTCAAATCTACTCACCAGAAAAAGTGTTGAAACCACAATCAGTGACAGCACTTATGTTATGTTATATGTTTGCGCCAGTTGAAACAGCGAAACACGTGATCAGGAGTGCTCTGCCTCAGGAAGAAGGCAACCAGTCATTCTGCCCGGCGGTGGCGGACGTGGACAATGATGGAGATCTTGACTTGGTCTTGGGCCGCATGTCACCAGTTTTCGGGGCCACGTTTCTGTATTACGAGCAGGAGAATGGAACATTCAAGCTTGCAAACAATCCTTTTGCTGATATCCAAAACCGCCTGCAATCCACCGAGTACTTGAGATTCCAGCTTGCTGATTGGGATGGCGATGGCGTGGTTGATTTGGCAGCGTCTGCAGGGCCCTCTTTGCATTACTTCAAGCAAGGCAAATGCATTCCTGCCTCCTCACCGTGCGACAGTTCTGCGACTTGCAACAAGAAGACTAGCAAATGCGTTTGCTCCACAGGTTCTCGCGGCCAGGAATGCCGTATTTGCAGCGAGTACCATTCACGTAAAGATTCCATGTGCCGCAGCTGCCCCGGCTTTGGAACTGCCTCAGGTGCGGGTCCAACAGCCATTGCCGGTGGAACCACGTAAAGTGAAGTCTGGTATTTTGGTATCTGACATTTTGATACTTTGTGGCCAGCATTGCATCTGCAATTTAAAATTCACAATTTGATTGATATTTATAAAGGCGTTGGGCGCTTGGTTTGACATTCCTGGGATGCGTTCTTCCCTCTACTTGGTCTCCTTCCTTCGCCTCCATTTCAGGCACCTGTACCCGCCGTGGAGTTTGTGAGGATGACGCTGATGCCAGACATGAACAGGCAGCAAAAAACGTCACAGGCTTTGCACTCGACTCTGCTACTGGGGCGGGCCTATGCAATTGCTCAGTGCCTTGGCATCGTTACGAAGTTTTCCTTTGAATCTCTGGCCTCAGGAAGAACTGATAGATAATATATAGTTGGGGGTTTTCTTTGTATGCTATGTTTCTTCCAGTAGCCTTGCATTTGAGGCCCCTTTCTACGGTGAGGCTTGTCAGGAGGGCGAGTGTCAACCTGGCCATCGCTTGGAGCGCAATGCTGAGGTTGCTTTGGCGCAATATGCCGGGTGCCAGCTTTGCCCAGAATCCCGATTCCACTCTGAGAGCATTTCACTGTACTGAGGTG
Source organism: Breviolum minutum Mf 1.05b.01 (assembly GCA_000507305.1). Lineage (NCBI taxonomy): Eukaryota > Dinophyceae > Suessiales > Symbiodiniaceae > Breviolum > Breviolum minutum. The sequence goes on along the minus strand of DF240365.1, from coordinate 95,220 downwards.
GAACAATCGACCAAGAAATACTCGCAATGGGAAGCTTGTGTACCTTGTCAGGAGGGTCGCTACAAAGGGGTCTTTGGCAATCAGGACGCTCTCTCGTGCAAGGCGGTAAGAGAATGCGAGAGATTTGATGAAACTCACTTGATGAAACTTGGTGAAGCGCACGAGTGAAAGCACCCTGAAAGAACCAAAGTCTTCAAGACACCACAGCTTCCAGCGTCCCTGATAGGAGTGTGACCGTTGCGATCTTGGCCTAGTGCCTACGGCAAATCGCAGCAGCTGCATGCCATGTCCATCGGGCACCACTCCTCATGTCAACGGCAGTAGTTGTGTGCGGTGCCGTGCAGGCAGGAAGCCAGCTGTTGAAAGTCACAGGAACTGCCAAGAGACAAAGTGAATGAATCTAACGTATTCACCATATAGATTAACCATGATGAGTGACACAGTGATTCAGTGGGCCAACCTTTTTTGGGACTTCAGCTGTTCTGTAAATTTGCTGTCTATTTTCCATTCTCTCAAGATTTCGGGGTCTGAGTGCCGTCAACCTGCATGTGCATCAGGTTCCGTGGCTTCCTTGAAGGCCTACCAGTGCACGGACTGCCAGGCCGGTGAGGCTCCGAATGCGGAGCGCAGTCAATGCATGAGATGCGGTGATGGACAGGTTTCTGTGAGGCAACAAGTAGCATTTTTGGATCTTTAGAAGTGTCAAACCATGATTTCTTTATGTTTCTCTATGTCATGCTACGAGGAAATGTTGCCAATTTTCAAACGGTTATACTATGCATCTCAACGTACCTCATAGTCATATCCCCTCAGATGTTTTAGCTTGCTTTTTGGTGGGCAATCCAATGGACTGACAAGGTAGCGAACCCGCGTTCAGCCCAGTGCACTCAATGCGACATAGGGACAGTGCCAACGTTATCTAAAACGAGTTGCATCAAATGCACTGGTCAACAGTATGCGCTCCACGGTGATGAGGAATGCAGAACGTGTACCTTCCCAGATATGATTTTGGGGATTGACAATTGGTGTACGTTGCTGCACTCTGTGTTGTTCTTGGTGTCCTTCTTGATTTTGGCGCTCATTGTGGCCGCGGTCTTTGGAAGGTTTCGCCTTTGCTGCTTCAAGAGGCGTTTGAGGGCAATGGTTGATGCTAAGAAGTGGCGTGAGTTGCATATGACCAAGGCCTCGCCCTTTGAATATGGTGTTTGGTTTCCAGCTGCCATGGCTACTTTGGAGAAGCAAAAGGAAGAGGTGAAAAATCGTTCTTTTCAACTTGGCATTTCCTTACACTTTGTCTTTACAGAGCTGGAGGCGAAGAGCACCACCTGGCTGAAGCGGCTAAAGCTGTGAGATAAGAAGGGGTTGATGGGTCCACCTCCACTGGGAATAGCTTAAAGATGTTTGAAGTTTAAAGTTTGCAGTACATTTTGCTTTGTTCTCGGGGAATCGAATCCACGATCCCTGCATGTGCATTATCACGCTGTACATGTTCTGTCATCCTCACAATCACTTGTGATTCAGAGACCCTTGAAGTAGGTGGCCCAAATCTATACCTCGCGCGCAGGCCATGTACCGTCAAAAAGCCCGCGAAGCAGAGTGGCGTCAAGATATCTATGGGGAAGCAACAAGGAAGGGTTTGGGAAACTAACATTCTTACTAAAGCAGAACCTGGGTTTACACTTTTCCGTGTATCAGCGAGACCGACAGAGATATAGTCAGATTAATGCGGTTATGGCTATGCCAATGAGTTAGCCTAGACACCTAGACATGCTTTAAAGATCTTTGATGATTTTTTTAATGCGGATTGAGCGGGCAGTGCAGTATTCCGGTGGCAACATGGTGAGGAGCAGCTACTTCGTAAGGAAGCGCAATGCAGGCGAAGAAGTTCAGGACGAATTCAAAGATGCTGCTTGGAGTGCCTTGCAGATTTGCCCAGAACCGGAAGATCCCAACTTTCATCAGGTAGCAGGGCTCTTGGCCTATGGCCCCTTGGCTTTAGGTAAAGGCCAGCACTGCCCTCGTGATGGCCGGCCTGATTGCAGCATTGTGGATGCCTTGGAAGCGACTTCGTGTCTCGACTTGGTGATGTTTCTGCATCTTAAAGATTAGTCGAAAATAGATACTTCATGATGCTGCAGTTTCTTTATAGCTTTTTTGTAGCTTTTTGGTGGTTGTTCATGTTCTTTCAATCGTTTTTGATGGATGTTGTGCTGGTAGAACCGTTTCTTGTACGTTTTTGTTCTGTCCACCACATATCGCATGTTGACAAGGCGAAGTGGAAGGGCCACATGGTTCTTGTCGTGGGCTTGGGACTACAAGTTCTCAACCGTGTCCGAAGCATTGAAAAGATGGTGGGCGCGGCACGAGAGAGTGTCGCGTGATTCAAGTGGTGATGTCTACATTTGGTGGTGTGTGATGGTGAACAACCAGTTGCTTGGTGATTTTACTTTTTCAAGAAAAGACACTTCTGATGGTAAGGTTCTCGTTTAGTCGGTTCCACAAGGGCAGAAGGTGCCACGGGTAAGAGGGAGAATAAGGAAAACGAGAAGAGAAGGGAAAGGAACCGAGGATGACGTGACTGGGTGCTGCCTTTGGGGAGTGACGCCGGAGTCTGCTGGCTGGAGATGCTGTGGGATGTTGAAAGGGGTCCAATGTGATGTGCGGAGGGCCGCCGGCGTGGGTGCATTTTGGGAGGGGTGGGAAGGTGCCTGTTCGGGAGCGTGGCTGAAAATTCAGTCTCGTTCTGTGAACAGCTGTGAACAGTTGCAGGGCATGCTACACTTGCAGGGGTTTGATGCAACGGGCTGAAACCCGTCGAAAACGGGTGTGGCAGGACCCTATGGTTTTGTTGTATCAGTGAGGTTTGGGACAACAAACGCATTTCACCTCACGCTGCCCATGGCGCCCCAAGCAAATCACCTCTACTTACAGGGGTCACCGTGTCTGGTTTTTGCATTGTTTTTGGGGTTCTCAGCTCCACTTTGTTTTTACGCTTGGAACTTGAAAACTGCCAATCTTGGCCCCTTCACCATTGGCGAATCAGGTTCAGAATGCTGGAAGAAGGTCAAGAGGCGGTTGTAGCTTCACAGCAAATGGCTTACAACCTCAAAGACAGCTGATTTAAACCGTAATGTCAGCTGTTGCATATGTTACGGATACTGTGTGCTGTTCACTATATATTGCATGCATTTGCAAATGTACATATTACATATAATATGTAATGATAATTTATTTTTCATGTTCTTTTCTGGAAATTGTTGTAGAGCTGCCGGGGCTACAACTTGTTGCGAGTGAAAATCGTTGCCCAAGTGGGGCTGCAAATTTTGGTAGAAAACTTTACATGCTGATTGGCAGAGCAATCTCGAGGATGCTAGCGACCTCTTCGACGTGTTTGGGCGCCAGCTAGCAGGCATTGGCAAGATGCTCATGTGCTTAGACTCAATGACAGAAGGCAGCTACACCACGCGCATTTGGTGCATTTTCGAGGCCAAGGGGTTGCAGCTGTTTCGAGGATCGCTAGGATGACTGTGTTTGTGACCTCCTTAATTTCGCACACGACTCTGTTGTTCTTCCTTTGTCCTGTCCGTACCATGTGGACATTTGGTGTCATTCTATATGTATGCGTTGGCCATGTCAGCCTACTTGGCACACGATTCTTGGCCAATTGCCAACACATGCATGTGGAAACTTGACCAGCAATGATCCAGGTCTTTGTTGCGTGCCAGAGGAGTATTCCAACGACACTCATCCTGCCCAAACCTGATTTGAAAAGCTCGGGAAGCATCAAAACCTTGGAAGAACTAACCACGCAATGTCGAGTGGATGCGGCAAGTGCCAAAGCCTCTGTTGAAAATGATGCCATCAAGATCAAGAAGAAGATCATGGAAGATTCTTGGGACAGACGATTTTTCGAGCAAGATTTGATTTTGGTTCAATCGAATGGACCTCATGGTTTTTGGTAGCCCGATTTTGAATTATATATTTTTGATTTGCCACCGTATGTCCTGGCCCGGCTTGGGGAATTCAGGATCACGAATCTTTTGATTATGTCAACCAGACCGTGGAGAAGGAACTTTGTTGGGATCCTTGACATTGTTTGAAATGCCTCGTGCAGGGTGTTTGTTTTGGGCGCAGTGTTTGTCTTACTTTGACGATTTTTTTTTGAAACAATTAGATGTTCAGCCGTTTGTTTCCGCAAAAAGCGACGCTCGCCTGTCACTTCAGAGTTGTTGGTGCAAGGTGCTGAGGGAGAAAAGCCGTTTAGTTGTAAAAAGCAACTCACAACGGTCTCCTGAATCTCATTGTACATGGGTGATCGTGGGTGTATGATTGTGTAATTTGCCGCAAACCTCGATATTATGTGTTGAGTCCGGCTGGTAAACTGGCACAATGTCCTTCTGTGCAACCCTTGCAAATCTCTGCAAATCAACTCCTGATCGCAATTCTGCTGTGAATTAAATGGTCAATCTGTGCTCCAAAGCGTTGCCCGCCTGGTCAGAAATGTCCATAGGAAATCAATGAAAATAATGAAAATCATCGAAACATCCATGGATTTGGGGGATCATTCCTCAGCCATCGTGACTTATCTTGATTTCTCATCACTTCCAAAACTTCCGAACTCGAGGAAGTCATCAAGTACATGGAAGCATTGGAAGCTCAGGGGGATGAGGGAGCAACTTCGCAGCTTGAAACTACGATTCCAGGAGTGTCAGAGCTGTCAACCGACCAGACATCTTCCGATATGGTCGTGCGGCCACAGTCACAATGCCATCTTCAATGAAGCGGGGATGCCGGGAATAGGATGGGCCTGGTGGAAATCAAGACCAGGAAGAGCAAGTCAGTCTCAAACTGCTTGATGATATTATCAAGAGAAGTCACAAGAGAAGTACTGCACTGAGTAGATTATATAGAATGAGCGTAGTCGGTCAATAATTAAATTCAAAGGTTTCCGATGCTTCCGATAAAACTCAAGAACCTGGTTGAGTGTTTGCTGCTTAACCTGGCTCTTTCAAACTTTCTTTCACTGTCGCCAGTCAACATCCTGGAATTTCAAGGGTACATTCGTACATGCAATACATTTTGCACAGCCCCTCAGTGGTAACGCGCGCAAGGTTTTGCCATGCAACTGAGAGGTGAGAGGGCCAGCAGAGGTTGCGGGAAGACAAACTATGTAAATCTTAGAGGAGTTTCAGTGTTTCCCTTTTCCACATCCGGATGCATTCGTCGGCTACATATTATTAATTTTCAGGGAGGCCCTCACAGACAAAAATCTAAAGATCACTTCTTGTTTTGTCCCGCACCTTTCCATGCGCTGTGCAAACGAGCAGCAGCGGCGCTGCACAAGCCAGCCGCAGTTTTGGAACGGAAAGCAGTGAGAGACGGGGCAGTGGTCCCAATCAGAAATATTGAAATAACTCCAGAAAGTTATCAAAGGTCCGGGAGCCATCTTGATTTTGTGACCTACAACCGGAGAGAGACCCTGCAACGACTCACTGCATCGCTCCATAAGGCTGACCAACCGGGAGCCAAATCCTTGAAGTTTGAATTTGTTTTAAATTTTGGACGTGCACTACGTCACTATGCCTAGGAGTTAGTGGAGCCTTTCAACAACGGAGGTTCTGCCGACAATTGTGATTCGAGATCGTTAAAGGCCACATGGTGGCCACATCCAAAAAGTCATGGCTATTTTGGCTACGTTGTTTATCCTCTTTTTACATATTATAAGTTATAAGAAATTATAAGAAATCGTCATGTGCAGTCGCGGTTGCCATTGACTTTGCTTAGCCAAGCTCGACATTGAGCTGTGGATGCATTTTTCCTAATGTCAAGCACAGGTGCATGCAGCGCTCCACAAGCCGGGCGCGTTCATGTCTGAAACGGTCACTGGAGATGGCAAAAAAAATCAGTTCATACTCCAAGGCCCCCTTTTCGCCTGGCCTAAAAAAGTGCTGTTGCCATATGTTGCGATCAGATATGCGGTGGGGGGACCTCAAATTCTGAGCAACAAGTTGGAGTCAGCTTGTCTTTGTTTTTTTGTAGCTCCAAGGCATCCTGGGCTCTTCGCAATGACAAGGTGGGGCACTTTTATCGCCAATGTGTTGCCTCAAGATTGATGCATGAGGATGCTGAGCCAATTTGCAGGCAGACTTTCTTCTTAAGGGATTGAATCTGGGGGAACCAAGAAAACCAAGTGTTCGTCGGATGATTTCGGAGTTCTGACCACCAATCTTTTACCTCAGGAGCTGGTCTTGGAAGCCGTGCGTCGCAATGGCTTGTCCCTCCGTCACGCTGCCAGTGCGGTGCGGTGCGACCGTTCCCTGGGACTGCAACAAAAAACAAAAAAAAACAGCAGGGCGGAGGGGAACAGTTTGAGGATGTTGGCTGGAAAAGTGAATCAGTGGATGATGGATGGATGGTGCCAGGTTGGATGATGCAATGTTTGGATCATGTGTAGCCATGGTTTGAGGTGAAGTGGTTCTGGCTGCAATTCGTGATTGCCCTATGGCTTTGGAACATGCCAGTGATTCGATCCGAAGAGATCGTGAGTTTATTGTCACTGCCATGCGCATCTCGGTGAGAGCTGCTGGTGGCTTAAGCAAGGAGACTCTCCAAGGGGAAATGTGGCGTTAGGTGTTGCAAGAAGATGCCAATGGTCATGGCTACGGTCATGGCATTGATGATGATGATGATGATGATGATGATGATGATGATGATGATGATGATGATGGCACAGGATGTGGGTGACGAAGACAAGGATTGATTAATTACGGTATCACTGTTTTAGCAGGGTGTAGCGGATTGAACAACTTCAGCCAAAGGCACACCTTTTCGAAGCCACCAGGAGCTTTGCTCAGATGCTGCTTTTGCCCAAAGTCTCTTGGAACAGTTTCCCAGTGCATTGGCTTACTTTTCCAAAGACCTACGCCACTCCAGGGCCGCTTGGCGCCGCATCAAGTTGGATGGTCAAAGGTTGTGATACTGAAAACTTTAGAAGTGAATGAAAACTAAGTCAGCATTGTAGCAAAACAACTAGCCGTACCACCATGCTGCTCTTAAACCCTTCAACATACTTAAGGAGCAACTGCCCCATGTTTCTTGAAGGTCTGGAAAAACGATGAAAAACACTAGTGCCTCCCAGGATTTCATCTTAACAGCAGTGCGAGCCAATGGTGATGTGTTGCGCTATGCTTCGGGGTGGCATTGCGACCCAGAAGTCGTGCTGACGGCCATCGAGAAGGTGCAAACACGAACCAACGACTTGGGGATGCCGTGCGGGTGGTGCGGTTTGTTGCTGGGTACACGTTGATGAGAATTTGTGGAGGCTTCCCATGCTGTTCACTATGTGGATACCAGACTCCGGCAGCGTGTGGAGCAACCTGGATGAAAGAAACTCTCTATCACTGAGTGACATTAAATGTGCAAAGAGACCTGTGCGGCATAATTACATCGAAAATCCATAATCCCTTAATGCAGTGGATATTATGATATGTATCAAAGCTGGATACACAGAAAACCAATCAATTTTCAGAGCGCCCCCCAAAAAAACACCTCAACCTTGTGACCTTGTAGCCTCTTGTTGTTTTCTGATTCATTGTGTGTCATTGTTCGTTGTTTTTCAACAACATTAAGCCTTGAAACGAGGTTCGGTCATGCCGCTGTGATGGTGAACTGCTGGGCCTTTGAGCAGTTCCATGGCGGATAGCTGGATGATAGCAATGCCCGCTAGGTCTCATCCACCCGTTGATTCCAACAGGACAGCTGTCCCTTAGCCACCATGACTACCCTGATGTCGGAACCCAAGGTTGAGCTCTTATCATCGTGGGAGCTTGAAACTGGCTTTGGAAGCAGCTCGAGCACAGCCTGCCTTGGCACACTTTGCTAGTGAAGCCATCAGGAACGAAGTGGTTTACACCATCAAAAAGGAGCAGCTGCTCAGCTAAAATGACCCATGGAGGCCCAACAAACCATACCCACTATACCGCATCATTGACCATGCACAATCATTCCCTGACCATCCCATCTTCAACCATCCCCAACCACCATTCCTGGCCATGCCTGACCATCCCCGTGCGCCCGAAACACAAAACCTGCACTTGGCAAAAACTCTGCTGAGGTCGGAGTCTGTAGGAGTTGCACCTGGCTATGTTGAGGGTCCAGTGTGGTGGATACCTGAAGTTTACAAGCAGAAACCCACGACATCAAAAAAATCACCCGGCGGCTTGAGCTTTGGAACGTGCTGCCATTGCAAATCCCAGCCGATCCTTTTTGCACAAGACTTGGTTTAATTTGCAGCTCTGAAAAATCACCCTGGTTGGATGTTTTCTGGCTCAAACTTGGAACAGATATGTAGTGGAAACATGCTGCAACATTTGAAATGTCAAATACAAACCCGTGTCATCTCCATGCTGGCATTCCAATGCATTCCACATATTCCACTCACCCGAACAGGTGAAGCATCTCTCAAACCCCCACACGAAGACACCAAGTGATGTCTCACCAAATCAGTTGAAGATGTGAAAAACATCCAGAGCGCTTTACTGTGAAGCCAAGGGGCAACCCAACCTCATGATTTGAGGTGGTTCTGAAACTTATATCACATGTGAGATCTAAAAAGCTTAAAAGAAATCAGTCTTAAGGTTTGCACGTGAGATTTGCCAGCACTGCTTTCTTTGGGGCAACGCCCTGCGGAATGGGCAAAGCGGGCAGTGCCAAGGCTTTTGCCACCTGTGTGTTGCTGCAATGTCAAGATGGATCAGAGAAGATGGTATTGCTTTCTCGTTCGATGTTTCGTTTGAGAGAGTTTGGGATGATTTTCCCTAAGCAATGATGTTCTTACACCTTTGAAGTGGCTGCACAGGCAGAGCCGAAAAAGGAACCAGAGAAAGCCAAGGCAGGTTAGGAAGTTGAACAGTTCCAGAGGTTGTTGATTGGTTTCCGTTCTGAATCTTTTTTTTGGGTAGCGTTTCATTACATGTAGTGTATATGTGTGCAGTTACGCGTATTTTTACAGTATGCAAGTTATATTATTATAGTAATAGCAGTGGTGCATCTCATACTTTACAACTAGAATCAGCTTGAAAACTCCCAGGCCCAGGCTGAGAAATCCAAAGATGCCAAGGGAAAGACAGAGGCCAAGGAGAGCTAGCCATAAAAGTGTCTTTGGGGACCACTGAGCGTTAAATGGCAGAACCCTGTAAAAAGTGTTGGATTCGCGTAGGTTCAAGGAAGGATTTCTTTCAGTACACTGTACTTTTTGTTCCCGTTTCTCTTCAAAATCATTGCATATGTGTGATATGTCAATCACATATTATATAAATATACACCTACTTAATACGTCAGTTTATCATCAATCTCAAATCACACCGATCCTTCAGGACCCAACCTGTTTTATTGCTCGCGTTTGGCTCCACGTTGTTCCCAGGAGCCTGCAGCAGCCAAGGCGGAGGATCCTAAAGCTAAGCTGCTCGGGAATCCCAGGCACTGTGTTGCACCGAGTGCTTCCCCGACGGCAATGTGGATGATACCGGAGGTTAGAAGAGGCAAAACAGAAATATGCAGATGATGAGTGAGGGGTCCCAGCAGTGCGGAGTTCGTTTCTGGTGCGGGATGTGTACACTTTGATGACTCTGACCATGTGCCGGGAACAAGGAGAGATGAGCTTGCCCGAGTTCAGTTGCTGGAAGCTAAGAATCAGAGAAATCTCCAGCAAAAAGGTCTATCAAAAAGTCAATGTGGAGAACTCCGACAGCTGCCAAGGCGAAACCAGAACAGGGAGGCAAAGGTGTGGGACCCCAAAGCCATGATGCGCCATGGCCAATTTGGGTTTGTTTGCCTCAGGAGAGTTTTCTACTTCTCACAGCCATTTTTTTGATGCCCTCAACATCCCTCAACTTTGCATGGAGGAATCATTTGACTTCTTCGACTCATTGACTCATTCTTGATTTATACGTATGATTAAATATGATTCAAATTTTGAGATGTGTTGTGTAAACCATTTCAAACTTTAAACCAACTAAAGCTCACTCTTACAACCTCCGTTTCTTAACGAGAAAGCCTCCCCCGTTTTTGGGACGTCAAGCTCTCAGGCCAAAGGTGCTCAACTCTCCGGGTGATGCTGGCAAAGCTTCAACATATACCCTCATTGGTAAAGGGGGGTTCCTAAAATGGTGGGTTTCCCCAACAACCATGGGATTTCCTACTAAAAATCATCATTTTGGGGTGTTTTGGGGGTACCACTATTTTCGGAAACATCCATATGGTATATGGTATATGGGAGATGTACCACCAATAAAGATAAGCAGAGGGAAATGGTGTTTTTTTTTTCTCGTGGGTTTGTACCTTTGTGGGACGTTCAATCGAACTTCGATTGCAGTTGGGTGTGGCAGGAATCGGGACAAGAGCATCGCTCGAGTCACCCGGTTTCAAAACAGGCCACAGATGGTGGATGTAACTGGAGTTAAGAGGGCGTACAGCAGTAAGAACACCTGATGGTGGAAAGGATGGAATTCAAATAGATATGGAAGATCATAGGAAACGAAGAAATGAAAGGTCTTTGGAGACTAGTGCATGTCTAAAAATCATATTTTTGGATTTGGGGTTACCAAAGGCCCCAAAGTTGCTCAGAACTGTGACAGGCTTAAGCTCTTCAAGGGCGAGATTGAGATCGATGCGGTCATGAAAGACATCGTTGGGGACCACAACCAGTTGGTCTTGTTCCCTTCCAACTGCTTTGTGAAGCATAGAGAAACCAGTTACAACATTGAATCAAAGTTGATGTTCACCATTCACCAGTATGACGTCAACAGTGATTGATCAAAACTTGTAGAACTTTCAGATTTCACTGGTTGCTGCACTGAGGATGGGGTGGATGCTTCCAAGTATGTGTCTGTTGCTGCCTCTGAAGATGGGCCACCAGCAGTTGCTGCAAGGAATTCCCAGTTGGTTGCCCAACTCACCTGAGGAACTATCAGACTGCATCTTGGAAGGTGCTGGAAACACCTTGAAGCTCAAGGACCAAATGATGAATATGTTTTGTTGATAAACTATTTGTATATAATACTTGTGTACATTCTTTAAGACGTGCCTTTATATGTGGTATACATGTAACATATAGATATATAATATGTATAGGTGTGTGAAAACAACTTATACAGATTATGTACGCACTGTGCACAGCAAAAAGCATGCGTCCCGCGTGCCAAGCACACACAATTACTTGAAGCGCGCTTGCTGCCGCGCAATTTTTGGCACCTGCAGTATTACATTGGGATAAAGTTGAGGGGTTTGCATTTGCTCACATCATGTGTTCCAGGAATTGAGTGCTGTTAGCAAGGTTTGTAGCGCCTTGCCAGCATATCCTGCTCCAGACTACATGGCCTCAATATGCCTCAAAAATGCTTCATGATTAAGGCAAGCTGAATGCCACCTATGAAGAGTACCGGGCCAAGAGGAAGGATCAAATCACATCCACTTCAGCTGCATGTAACTTCCAAGGTTCGCGGCATCGTTGGCCAAAGCCATCGTGAAGGCGCGACACTGACGTCGAAGTCACGTCGAGTGACTCGGTGATTCGAAACGCCGACCTGTCAGGCCTTTCAGACAACTGCAGCCAGCGAGCTGAATCGAAGGCGATTCTTGTTTCGTATCTGGGATCCAACGCTGGTATTTTTTTGGATGGTGTTGCTGGAAGAACGGAAATTAAAAGAGGAAACATAATGTATGCTTAGTTGAGTTTTCCTGACAGCATTTCGGAACAGTTCCCTCTATCGAAACCCTGGTTTGACATCGCTAAGGCATGTGTGCAGAACTCTGTTTGATTGAATGCGTCCCAACGACAAAACCGCCTTTGCTCGACATGATGAAAGAGTTGGGGGGACCCGAGCTGTGCTGTTGGCCACAGCAGATAATGGGGATTTGGCGCTGATGGTCATTCTAACGACATTTACTGTACCATGTGACAGGTGTTAATTAGCAAACTCATCAAACAGCTGCTTGAAAACACCTAAACACTGGAGGCTATCGGACATTTCAGTGCCAGAGGAGCAGGCAAGGGACCCTAAAGACCCGTGAATTGTGTGCCTGGAGAGCTGAATTGACACACCTGCGCCAGCTCGTGACAAACTTCACCATCCTGTCCTCCTTAGCGCAGAAACATGCTGTCAGCTGCTGGAGTCTCAAAGGTGAATGGATATGCAAATGGCATTGTAAAACGCTTGTAAAATGCCAAGTGAAGCAGACCTTCTGTTCCAGAGATTCTGCGTTTTTCCCATGGGGGAGGTGATAAGTCGTTACAGATCCTGAGGTTTTAACATGGTCCCCTCCAAGCAGCAAGCGTACGCAGAAGCCTTGGGGAAGGAGATGCCAAGCCTTGGTAGCAAATTTCCGGAGTGTGGAATTTAGTGGGCGGCTTTTATAGCGAAAGATATGGCTGATGGATAAATTCATGCGATATATTCAGTTTCAATATGGATTTATATTTTATCAACGTTTTACACATAGAACCTAAACTGTGTGTATGTGTGTTTGTTCCATATGTAACAGTGTTGAATCTTCGAAGTCTTTCGCGCGATTTCGTCCATCACCATCGTCGACCAGGAGTGGCCTGAGCGACAATGCATGCTGGAAGAGGTCACCAGATCGCTTTTGAGGATGATGTTTTTCAGCCTTTCATTGTAGGGGATGAGGCCAGAGGTATGAACATGCAACAAATGGCAGGGAGTACGCAATCAGCTTCAGCAGCTTGCAGTGAATGTGCGGGGTCTTAGCTATGAAGATCCTAATGAGTGTTTCATTTACAGGTTTGGCAAAGTTTGGTTTTCGTCAACAGGCAGTTTGTCTACCTTAATCAAACTGTGTTGATTCCTATCGTTTTTTTGGGACATTTGCGCAGCAAGGCATATCAATCATCATCAGCCGGCTTGCTGCGAAATGCGCATAGCAGACTCTTAGAGCAGGCAGGATGTGGCCGGTGAAATTCCACTGCTGCGATGTCCCGATGGTGGAGAACTACCGGAGAAATTGACAGGAGAAGGCTAATGCTACCCTTCGGGTTGACAAGGGCCAGGCGGGGCAGACTAAACATTTTTCTGAAGTTTTTTAAACATTTTCCTAGAAATATAGATGCCATTATAAATGTGTCTTTACATACGTTCGGGTTCTTGAGGTTATGTTGCCAGGTAGAATCAAACAAACTCGAAGCTTGCTTCGCGTGGATATGTAATGGTGTTGAGGTGGATGCCGAGAACGAGCAAAAGCATACGCAGTTTAAAGAGGCTTTGCAGAAGATCGAGGTGCAAGAAGCATCGGACCTACAATTGAAGTCAGTATATATAATTTAATAATAATATATACGTATATATAATATACATATTGTGATGATATATTCAAAGTTTCTATTGAAAAATGAAAAGGAGTTGGATGGTTCAATGATGAAGATGAAGAAGATACGGAGGAGGTGGAGGATTATGGTGATAGTCAGTGATAGTTCTGATCCCGTTGGCAAAGCCATCATGCAAGTCAGCTGGCGTTTAACTTTCCAGGTGGAATGTTGCCTGTAAGATCGGCCAATGAAACATGACATGAGCATCAGGAATCATCACCATCCTGACCCAATGACCAAATATCACCAATTCGACCCATCCTGAATCCCCATGGCTTTCTTTTCCTTTGCGCTGACTTCAGTCAACTTTGACCACCCTGTCAGAGTTCTTGAATCAGCCAGGGGCTAAATTGGTGTGAATTGGTGTGGATGGAGGATCAGATCAGCCATTAGAAACATGAATTTGAGTGCCAAAGAATAGGAAGATGTGGTTTCAGCATTCCTAGTGTGAAATCAGTGTAGGTCAAATGACGTCAGATGGTTGTCCCCCTTTGTTGAGGCCAATGCCTACCATTGAGGAGGAACAAGATGTGTCGCTCACTTGGCTTTGCCGAAACAGCACCTGTTACCCTTGATAGGTACCGGGCCGAGGACCCCGGTACCCCGGTACACAGTGGACTGAGGTCAAGAATAGGAGCTGGCGAGAAGCCCAAGGCCGTGGTGAAGTTGGCATTTTTTGCCATCCACAAATGTCTATCATGACATCCTAAGATTTCCAAATCTGACAGGAAGAGATGCCTGAGGAAGAGGAAGTCCTTATTTTTGAGGACCACCTGCATGTCAACCACCCCCACCCAAAACAGTGACACCGTTGTGTCATTACTTCAGGACTCGGAGCAGCAGAAGTTCTACGAAGATTTGGTGGACTTAAAGGTTGGATCATCACCGAGAATCGCTGGTATGGTGATACCATGGTGAGTTGATCCATACATCAAGTTCTACCCATTGGCCCATTGGATATTCAATTCTCTGATTTGAATATGCATAATAGTTGATTGTTTGATTATATTGGATTGTTCCTTGAGTTCTTTGTTTTGAAGGGTTTTTCAATCAGGTCACGACGCTTCCCCCCTTTTGCTTCCTACGTTGATCCATTTCAGGATATCATTCCTGCCGTGCTGCTGACCTCTGGCAAGAGTGCTGCAGATACCTCTGGTGATGCGGTGCGATTGGGGGGTAAACAAGTGGAATTATCCAGGGGGTTCAGGGGAAGTTGGCGGCACTTTCAGGTACCCAACATGGTGGTATTGTATGGTATTGTGCCTATTTGTGCCTTATTTGTATCCTCATTATTATTGCGATATATAATCATAAGGCTCTTTTTCGGGTGGGGAACGTCATTACATAAGCATGGCTTTCAGCTCAAATACGACATAGTCATACTAGTACTGTTGATGGCGTTTCAATCCTGCACCACCTGAGATGTATAAACCCTATCAATAAGCAGTCATTAACTACCAGCCTCCACTGGTTAGCCGCATGGACCCCGCCACCCACCTGGTGTCATTGCCCCAGGAAGCCAAGCCGGAAAGGCCGGCAGAGGACAAGGAGAAGCCCAAAGATGCAGCAGCTTCGGCGACTCGGTGGATTTGCAAAACAGCGTGTGAGATCTGTGAATTTCAAGTTGAGTTGCGGGACCAGGTTTAACCATGTTTGATATAGAAATATTCATGAGAATTATGTTGGACCTAGGAATTCTAAGGGGAGCATTGCATGATCTCAAAATTGAAAGTACTGCAAAGAAGTTGATTTGTCCATTTAGGAGTTTGAAACTGAGGATTTCGAACTGTACCTCATGCGCGTGTCCAAAGCAGAGAGCGGGAAGCAGGCCAATCGTGGGCCAATCAGCAATCAGCTTGCTGCCCCCTAACATAATACACATAGTCACATAGTCCTCTACGCGGCTATACTTTGAGTGATTGGATGATGGAAGCGCATGGAAACATAGGTATTTCAATCTACACCAACAACGACTTGAGCACTGATTTTTCATTAAGCCGAGTGCCAGAATTTCAGCACGTTCAGCTGAAGCGGCCATGGTTCATTTGCAGTCTCTCGTTGGATGCGTTGGCAACGCCACGATAGGTGGATGAGATAGTTGTAGAGTTGGTACCTCAGTGTGGAGTGGAGTTGAGACCCCATTTTAATCGAGAAGCCAATGGATCAACTTGAAGATGTTTACGCGAATTCCATCGAATTCCCATGGCAACCAAAGGTATTTGGGCAAATTTAATCCAAACAACACAAATCCTTGATAATATACCATGGAAGCGTCAGTGCACCCTGAGGTTTTTCCACGATTTCAACACCAAAGGAAATCGCCAGCGCTTGGCAGCCACCACCTCAAGCATGTTCCGAATTTTCTCATCGACTTTTTTTCCTTGAAATTCGCCAAATTTTAAGGCACACCTCTACGGGGCCTGCATCCCAGATGGCATGATTGTAAGTCAGCTCTGTGCAGTTGACGGTTTTTATTGCAATTTTTGTTGGAGGCTCATAAGATCAAGCAGCGTGATACTCAAGGGGCTTGAGGGTATTGTGAAGGAGCAGCCCACAGTCGACCTACATCTTTTCTTTGCCATCGAGGCTGCATTTACTGGCGCCATATGCGCGCATTGCAGCGATGGTTGGGCCTTACATCAAAGATGTACCCAATCTCTTGATGTCATGGCTTCAGCAGGAACTTGAGCAGGTCGGGGTGCTTACTTTAACAGGCCACAAATGATGTCGTTTGAGACCAACTGATATTAACTCAAAATCCCTTGAGACCCAACAAACATTCATATTCACCCATGATGTGCACAGTTCTAAGGTCATCGGTGACCCAAACCAGAACCTTTTAGAACAGAAGGCGTGTGCAGCAGACAGAGACACATCCAGTAAGACCGCGGATTTTTAATTCCAAGACTGTCGAAACAGAACTCCATGGAACAAGCTGATCTAATGACCCAAGGTTTGTGCTGGATATGCTGATGTTTCTGCTTGTATGTTGCAACGTTTCCTTTTCTTTGACCTCACACATCCGCTTCATCCTGAAAGGTAAAAGTGGTCAAGTACCTGTGTGAGCTTTGTAAGTTAGCAGCTCAGAGTCAGTTGATTTCCTTTTCGCTGAATCAGCGTTGCCGAGACGATGAGGTTTAGAATTTGCCCCCCTGGTGTCATCTTAGATATCTTCAAGGCAAGCCAGCTTGACATTGGCGTTGTTGGGACAGATTCAGCCCTGGCAATTTGCAATGCCGCAGACTCTTTGCGATGACTTTACCCAGCAGAATGCAGAAATCTGCGCAAATTTGCTACAGATGCGCACTCAGCGAAGCAGTTTCTTTCAAAATGTGCAAATTGGGATAGAAAAAAGGCCCTCATTCGTTTCACTCCCAGGAGCTGTGGCCGATATTTGATGTACAAGCCAGAAACGGTGCCAAGCTCAAAGCATCTTCAAAAAGACCCACCTAATTGCTTTGGCATATGAGGTTTTCCAAGCATTCGACTGGGTTACCAATCAACAGATATCAACATGATCAGACCAGGTGATTCAAAGTGACCTTTTTACCCCCTGGAGGTCACTTAGCCTAGCCAAAGGATCTTAAGGGTCACTTAACAATCCCAAAATGGTCACAAAGAATTGCCCAGGGACATGATCCAACAAATTTCTTCCACATCTTAACAGCTCATCCTGTTCCAAGGCCACTCGAACCGACAACTTGTTGGAACGAATGTCTTACACTCAGCAAGGCTCAGAGCACATCTCAGGCAGGTTGGGCACCGCTGAGATTTTGCTAAGTTTCCGAGCCGTAAAAACTTAAGGCTTCGCCTCACAAAAGCAAAGTCTTTGCCTTTGAGGCGCCCACGGTATTTGTTCTTTGAGATTTTGATAGGTGATATTTTTTTCTGACAGGTTAAACCTGTCAGGATTCTATCTAACCTTACAAGATAAGGAAGGTAACTCACAAAAGTAACATTCCACAAGTAAAGCTGCGAACGGGTCTGTGACTCTGCACTTTGACTAGTTAGTAGGAAATGTTGCTGTGAGGATAAGTGCGCAGGTGAGTGTACTTTGACATGTGCAATAGTGTTCCAGAGACACAAAAGAAGACACGAAGTGCAGTCAACCCCGATCGGTGCGCGCATGAAAAACAAATAATTAAGTAAGTACAAACACACCCGCCCAGCTTTCCCACCAACGGGCCCACTTTCCAGAAGAACAGTTTTGTACCTTCTGAAAGTACAGTATACTTCTATCGAGTACATTCGCGTATGCTTCTACTCCTGGAAGTTTAGTGATGTTCTTGTCAAAGTACTTATTTTCTCTTGAACTATACTTTTGTACATTTTGTACGTGTCAACGTATTTTAATTTTGTTCAATAGTTTGAAATTCGACCCCGCGACTTGACATGTTCAGGTCAAGAGTTTGGGAATTGCCCTGTTCTGCAGGTTGGAGATCATGTTGGAAGATGCTTTCTATCAGGTCAAGCCGTTAGCAGCTCAGGTGGTGCTTGGCCAGCGCAAATGGGAACCAAAAAAAGACTCGTTAGTTTTGTGTCATACTGTTGATGGAAGAAATCCTGCATCAGTTGATAGTTAGTTTATCTCATTATGTCCAGGGTTTGATACATCCCAGGTGGTGCAGGATTTCTTCCATCAACAGTAGTGTTCTACTATCAGTATGTTATACGTATATCAACTATATCGTCGTGTATATCATATTTCATATTTACATTTCATGGCCGATTCCGGTCCTATGCCTTTGAAGGAACAAGAGGGTGATGACAAGACGATGTTTTCTTGTCATTTGAGGCCGGAGGGAAAACGAAAGCAGAAGAAGAGCAAGGACTGAGCACGTGATTTTTGTGACTCAACACTTCAAATGGATTAACATTAAAGCAAGAAGTTATCTGCACAAAATCCATGAATCCTTTCTTGAGTGTAGCCCCAAAGATTCCATGAAAACTGAGTTATCATCGAATCAACCCTGACACTAAGTAACTGCAGCAACCGTTTTGAAATTGAAAATTGACTTGGGTATTTCCAAAAATAGGGGTATCCCAAAATGGATGGTGATTTATAATGGAAAACCCTATTAATCCATGGATGATTTGGGGGGATATCTCCCCACCATTTCGGAAACACCCACGAACTGTGCTAACGGGAAGTTGCCATGCCAATAGTAGGAGCCCTTGGAGCTGTTTGTGGAATATTTGGTCTTTGACCGTGGGGACGCCTTAGCTTACGATCACCGAAAGATCACCTGGTTGGGATCGCCTTGAGAATCCGTTGGCAGCTGCCATTCCAAGTGAAGTGGACATAAATCAGGAAACAAGGTGTTGGACGGTGATTCTGAAGTGGACATGTGCATATTTTATCCAGACTCTAGACTTTGGACACGATCTGCTAATGCAACTCATTTCACAGTTTTCAACGGTACAGAATATAAATGTGAAGCTAGGATCTCTGCAATTGGCTGCTCAAGAGCGACTGATTGCAAAGGTGACAGCTGTAGACTCTAGACTACTTTTTCTGTGAGCCCGATGCAATTCCCCATGCCGAAGCGACCCAGACCCACGTCTTGCATCTTGATCCTAGCTGCAATATGCATTTTGCGAGCATGTTCAGTTTTTTGTTGTTTTCCCAGTTCGCCTGAAGGAAGGTCTCTGCAAAGTCGCATGCCTCAACGGGTGAGACCTGAACTGAAAAAGAAAGCAATGCGTGGCAAGAAGTTGGTCGGACAGGACCGGGGAACT
This sequence comes from Breviolum minutum Mf 1.05b.01, assembly GCA_000507305.1. NCBI lineage: Eukaryota > Dinophyceae > Suessiales > Symbiodiniaceae > Breviolum > Breviolum minutum. The sequence goes on along the minus strand of DF240365.1, from coordinate 76,103 downwards.
GTTGCAAAGCAGAAGGCAATGACAACTGAGATAAATCAATGCACATCAGTTTCCAGCCTTTTGCAAGTTGTGGAGGGCTCAGCTCTCAAAATCGATGAGTTGGATGGCATTTGCTTGAGCGCATTCATCAATATGATTGGCAGACTACGCAAGACGATTAAAAAACCCCTCAACAATTCACAGCCGTTTCGCCAGATTCTTGATCGCTCTTGCAAACACCTTCGGGCAGGCAACATTGAGCCACGATTTGTCTCAACTGCTTTGTGGGCCCCTGCAGCTGCTAGAAAGGAAGCGCCAGAGTTGCAGGCTCTGTTAGCACCTACTATCAGTGCGCTTGATGGCAAAGTCGTTAGTGGAATGCGCGCTCAGAGTTCCGTGACATCTCTATGGGCCATCGCAACCCTTCATACCTACATCGAAGGTGTTAGACCAATTTTGCAGGTGAGTAGGGTGTGTGACCTGCTGGTTCCTCACATCATTGAGGTAAAAGACGACTTAAACAGCCAGAACTTAAACAATGCAGTATGGTCAATTGCACGATTGCCCAGTTCTGCAAGCCTTCGCGACAAGCTCCTCCCAGTGATTTTGTTCCGCTGTCGGGATTTTCTCGAGAATGACGATCGAGTTAAACTAGATGCGCGATACAAGCCGTCAGGACTTGCCAACTTAGTGTGGGCCTTGTCCCTATTGGATTACAAGGACAAACAGATTCTAGATTATGTGTCTCGCACATACTTAGAAGCAGCGGAGGACTTCCAGGACATTGGGCACTTGGCATCCTACATTGATGTGCTCTGTGCATTTGCCAAGCTGAAGGTGGCTGATGATCCCTTAGCAGATGCAACTGCAAGGCTGCCGTGGAAGCTGTCTCTCTTGCGAGACTGGGACCTGTGCGCGCTGACCTGGGCCTATCAGCAGCTTGATCCAACCCGTCGCCTTGCAGACTTTCAAGGCAAATTGCAAAAGGAAGTTACAAGACGGAAATTGACTCAAGAAGATGTCAATCAGAGCCGACATGGCTACGAAGAATGGGATTCTCGTTCCCATTAACATGGTAGACTGTTAATTCCAGTCCTCTTTGCTTCTGGTGTCCAGAGTTTGCATATGTGATTGCAGACTTAAGAGAGTATCTTTTTGTTGCCATAGCTGTGAAGCCTGAACACCTGCACCGGACCCTTTTGAGTGCGGGAGCTCCTTCAAGAGCTTCTTCAGGTGTGGAGCTCCCTCAGCACCAAGGTGTTGTGAGTGCGGTGTCAGTTGCACAGACAGGAATCACTCTCAATGAAAACAAGGGGGTGCAACGTCCAATGATGGTCAATGTCGAAAAACTTCACCCAAAGCAAATGATGCCACTGCAGCTGTCTTACTAAGTCTCCGAAGTCAGCAAGCCTGTAGTATCAAATGCAGTTTGGCACTGTCAGGCTTGTACAAGGAAGAGGATGAGGACCTTCAGAAGTGGGTGAAATGTGACAAATTTGCATACAACCTCAGTTTGCATTGCTGGAGTTGCAAGCTCACCAAGATTTTGCTTCGTTTTGTGTTTCACTGTTTTCATTTTGCTTGTTTTTTTCAAAAATCATCATCAAAATTGGTGGAGATTTACATCTAATCCGCAGGATGTCTTCCTGAAGTTGGTGCGAAAGTTACCTTGGGAAGGTGGCGACATCAATGGCTGCCCGTTTTGGAGCCCCAATTTTTTTGTTTGGAGCCCTCCGGCCATGACAGGTCCTGCTGCTGGATGGCTGAAGAAGTGCTTGCTGGACCTTTTTTCTTTAAAGGGATGACTGGGGGAATGGCAGGTCTGCACTGCTCAACGAATGTTTAGCAGTTGGAGTTGTAATCCATATCCTTTTGGTGAAGAATGGGAATTTGGACAAGCGCATGTTTTGTAAAGTAGGGATTTTGAAAAGATTTGTGAAACAGTGTTTTTAGTTGATTTCTGCATCCAGGACTTGAATTACCACGCGAACTACGAGAACTTGGCATGTGTCGGGTGTCCTCATCTTTCCACGGAAACATTTCATCCGCTTCATCGCCAACCCTTGATTGCGCTCAAAAGGTGGCCTCGTTGCTGAGTGGTCTCGCCAAATACCGTGATGCCGGGCCCTCGGAAAATCTTGTAAAAAATTTCAAGATGTGTCATGTATCACGACCTGATTTAAAAAAAAAAGGACAGCTGGGTGATCACAAGCCATGACTTCAAGGCTTTCGTGATTGATGTCATTGACTCTCTCCTCGAAAACATTCAGGAGGGAGATGGAGAGATTGAACAGGAATTGAAGTCTCAAGGTGTTAGGATGCCAGCAATCCAAAGGTTTCGTGTGATTCCGTGCAGTTTACCATGTTTTCAGCTGATGAATTTGATTTCGACCGTGCCAGGTTACCTTGGAAAGGAATGACTTTCGAGAGATGCCGTTGAGGGTGCGACTCAAACCAGATCCTCTTGAAACCAAACAACAAGTTAATAACTTAGTAAGATATGGAAAACCCTGAGTTATACAGAAAGTGATTGAAATGAAAGCATCACAAGTTTTTTGGTGCCCCTTCTTTTACCATGGTTGTGGTGCAGGTGCGCCAAGTGAAATTAGTGGGTGAGCTTTACAACTATCGTTTGGTGGACTCCGTGCTAGTCTTTGATTCCTTGTACCAGTGAGGATGCCCAGGTAGGACCACAGCTCCGTCGATTCGGTTCATGTTCCATGCTTCATAGCGGTCATAGCATCGCTCATTTAAAGATATAAATTGGACTAAAAATGCTTGATTATGTGAACTCAACCCTGTATCAACCAAGTGTCACCAACATACATCACGCATATACTTCTATCACCTCACCTATTGTCAAGTTCATTGGGTACATATGGATATACACATCTCCTCCATCCATGTCAGCTAACCCCTTGCCGCAAAGAAAGACCGAGGTTTATCGGCTTCGGTGGTCCTAGTTCCTATCGAGCCAGCCAGTTCATTACAGCCGGAGCCCTTAGCCTTCCATCATCAGGAGAAGTGATGGATGGCAAGGAGTTAATGAGGGACCAATTGATGTGGTAAAAATATGGGTTTGAAAAAATTTGCATTTAACTGGTCTCAAATTGAGTGCCCAATTTTCAAGACACCCCAGCTTTTCCAAGTTCCAAAGAAATTCTGCAAAACGCAAGCCAAGGCCCACAAATTGGTGGAGCGGGTGCGCGGGCTTTGGGGGTGTGGAGCTGGTATTCCATCAGTTCAGCTCAGTTGACCATGCTATGCCATGCTTAGTTGACATGGACAGGGCCTGGCCATGCGGAAAGGAGGCCTTGGTAGCATCACCGAGGAGAATGAGGAGCTTTATTTATGCAGTGGGAATGAGCCAATTGCAAGTAGCATTTGGCACCATGGTCATCAATGAATGATGAATCTCGGTACGCTCCTTGATCACATGATCCTTGCTGAATGGGGAAAGTATCGCAGATCCAAAGCTGAAGGACACCGAAGATGGCACGCAACTTCCGGAGATTCTGGCAGATCCACAACATCCCATTGAGGTTTCGTTGCAAGCGAATGACCAAAAAAGTTACACATAGATTTGGAAGTAGCTGTGAATTGGGAGGCACCCTGGGACTTCTTCCGAATCAAGTTGGTCAGGAGCTTATAGTAATTTTGGGGAGGAGGATGAGGTTTATGATGCTAGGCAGTTTGGAAGGCAAAGGTGGCTAGTGGTTTGAAAGTGTTTGCTGCGGCATTTTGCATTCTTCGTTTTCTTCTTCTAATATCTTCAAATCATATAGTTCGTTCGAAGATTTTTGATGACAGGCGTTGGGAGCATCCGTTCCCTCAACAATGATGTTCCGGTGAGAGCATTCAACTTTTTCCATTGTTTCGACTCAAAACATCTCAAAACTTCATTCATCCTACTGTTGATGGAAGAAATCCTGTACCACCCAACATGTATGAAACCCTGTAAATAAAGGAGAAATATACCACATCAGCTGATGCAGGATTTCTTCTACATTAAGGTGTATAGACATGACTCCATGGATCCATCATTGGATTAAGGTCTGTGTGCTACTGGAAACCTGTGGCCATTACTTCGACCGTGGAGCGTCCAAGCAGAAGCTCGACCGTTTCCTGACCTTTTTCATCCGCTACGTTCACAGCAAGGCTGGGATGAGGTGAAGAGGTTTTCCAAGCAGAAATGACTGGTAGAGCTGAATGATCTTTGGATTGTTGGGGACATCCAACGCTAGGGAGAGCTCCCACAACGCTTCATGAACATGGTGTATGATACTCTGGAGAGACTCAGGTGCAGGGGGGCACTGGAGGGAGCAAGGGAGTGGAGGGCGTGGAGGGCATGTGGCTCCAAAATGATCACTGCCACAACATTCAGGCCTTGACAACTTCCCGGTTGTTGGTTTCAGGGTATTCCAAAATGCATGTCAATGGAAACACTCATCCGTCAATGTGTCCAGTTTCCGGTAGGGCAGAAATTGCCAAGCATTGGCATTCTTTGGCCACCTACAGCCCTGTACATCAGTTCGCAGCGAGACTTTATAACATCCTACCACGTAACCCTTGAGAAGTTGCCCTCGGTTTACGATAACAAGAATTTTTCAGAGGCCACGACTGACCTACCCAAAGCTGAAGTCGGATGCGGCGGAGGTGTGGGCATTTGTCATGAGAGTAATGAAGATGGGATACTAAGGTAGGATGAATTTTGCGCACAAATAGTTCAAATCATCAAAGATGAAGACTTTCGGCAGACTGACCCAGGCTGTTTTGCGGTTACTGGACAAAGAGAAGGATGACCTGGATGTTGGAGGCATGCTCGGTGGGCCGTGGCCAGAGATCAAGGACTTTGGACCCATGCCAAAAAGAATGTCGAGCACTGACACTTACATTCTGTGCTGTCAAGTCCCGGTACTGGTGAATGCTACAATAACATGAAATAATTACCTAATATTAGTGATATTTGATGATGATAAACATGCGACAGGTGCATGAGAGGGTGCATCAAACTTAAACATACATGCAGTATCATGCAGCGTCCTGCTCTCCAACAAAAAGTGATAAACGTATCCTGTATATAAGTACAGAAGATTATATACTATATACATTCGTATCATCCTGGAGAATTTCTCCGTCAAATGAGAACTTGAGGTCGAGAAAACCAAGTCATGTACGGGGCAAGGGTCTTTGACCTGCGATGTTAATAGATTTGGTCCAGATTCATCCAGATTTCATGTTGGGGAACAGGTGGATTGCCACAGATATTTTGCGCTTTATTTTGAGATTTAGGTTTTAGGTTGTGATTCTATACTGGTTTCTTCGAGGCTATTATTTTATCGGGGTTGCAGATCAGCCTGGATGCGTATAAATTCATGACCCTAACTTTGCTGCGAATTCCCAGCAGGATATTTTGTGTCTATAAATCTTACAATTGCTAATTTTCCCCCTGCAGGGATGTCAGTAACCACCCAAAAAAGTCTATATGTACGCTTGATGACTTAGTGATTCAACCCTTAGGTTGCATTTTCCATCGTTGGTCACGAGTTGCTTCATTGTGAGGTGACAAGGCAGATGAAAGAGATGATGAGGACGACGAGGCTTGGAGAGCCGCCCCCCGGTTTTTAAGTCACATTGAGTCACAACGTGAATTTGCTCTCAATATCTTTCAATCATGACATTATTTCCATGGCTTGATACTTGATGAATGTGTGGCAATTGAGTAAGAACAGTGCTCACAACGTATATAGACATATGATATGATATATGTTTGTTATTGTTTGTTGGAAAAATACACGGTATATGCATGTGCTTCATGCACTTTGCCGTAAAGCGATTCACGAGTACATGATGGATGTCGAAGTGGGCCATCGCTTTAGCCTGCTTCATGCAAGGCTGATGAGGATGAGAGCACTGACGAAGATGAATCGGGTTCTGTCCGGACCTTTGGGAGACAAGCATGGCACGTTGCATTGCCACAGATCCCTTGATTGCCCAATATCCAATCAGGATATGGAGTCATCAGAAGAGGCCGAAGACACCAGCCCCCAAGACATGGGTGTCTGAAACGGATGAATTTGGCCGCCATGCATGTGGCAAGACACGATGACGATTCAATATGATCAAAACGAAACCCGCAAGTTTTCGAGACAAATATGAACAATATTTCAGCAACCTCTCGGGTTTTAAATGGATCTTTGTTCTGGATGGGTCAAGATATTTTCCGTTTGAAGGAATCCGAGGAAGAAGACGCCAGTGAATCAGATGATGATGAAGATGCGCATTTGCCCCAGACCACTTGACATTGTAGCAGCATGTTTTGCCGCCCCATTTGCCAAACATTCCAACATCTTCAGCATTTTTTTCAGCACTTTGGACCTAGGTACGATCGTGGTGGCGAGGGTCAAAAGTTTGGAACCTCAGTGGTGATCGATGACTTTTTGTTAAACGTCTGGTGATTTGTTTATCCAGTTTTTTTTGAATACACTCCAGGGAATTAACATATCCCCCTGATAATTAAGGCATATTTGAAGATGATTTACCTTTTCCCCAGGTGGGATATGGTAATTTCCTGGAGGGCATGTTTTTATTCAATGAGGTTTCTCTAAAACACTTTTTGGCTGGACTGTTTTTTTTTTGAAATCTTGTGTCCAAGAATCATGTGGGATAGATAGAGCAAAAAGACATATGACATACATACCAATGTACATAGTCATCAAAAGGTGTAGTGATTTGTAAATGTATCTAGTCATGGCATCCCACAACAAAGATGCCGAAAAGCCGTGGAATTCGAAGCGCAGCTGCTTTTTTCCGGTCAAGGCATGCTGCTGAGGATGATTTTGACAAGGAGGCCACGGTGTGACCAGCAAAACGACTAGAAAGCACTGGAGATGCAAAGAGATTTGAAAAGACTAGTCGTTGTCAAAGTTGATTTGATCATGTTTATACATATTATGTTTTACTTCCATGATATCTTCCAGCTTCAAAATTCTGCAGTAGTTGGATAGATTCCTTCGGAATATCTTCATTCATCATCTTTTCAGGTTCAGCAGATTCTCATGGAGTCTCTTCAGAGGGAGAGGAATGCTCCGCGAATTCTGCCATGGCCTTGATAACACTTCACCCCCTTTCTCCACCAACCATCGCTATAGCTGAATGAGCCTTTGATTCGGATTTGAATCGTGTGAATGCAGGTTGCAGATGAAATTTGTAAGCGTGATACTGCTGATGGCCAAAATCCTGCATTGTAGTTTATCCAATCATTTACTGGGTTTATACATCACTGGCGGTGCAGGATTTCTTCCAACAGTAGCAGTTTGGCTAAAGACATGGCACTGTTTTTTTTTGTTGCTCCAAAGGTCAGAGCTACCTCCACCAACCGTGATTGCAAAGAAAACTGAGCAACTTGGGGTCAGCAGCTAAGCATGGTTGGCCAAAAAATCTCATAAGCCCTGTAAAGGAGTGTAAAGGAAGCCAATTTCCTGCAAATTGGCCATGCAAACAACCTATCATATCCTATCATATCGCATCAGTTGCATCAGCTCGACATGGGATTTTTCATGTCGGGGTTTAGACCTGGGGACTCTTCGCAGCCTCAGGATATGCCAACCGGACAGTTCAACTTGTTGCAAAAGTCCTTCCTGGCATGGATTCGCTTTATTTTCGGATCAGTAAAGGTCAAAGATCAAAAATGATTGTCCATGCTTCACCTTTTGGCGTTTTCGTAATGATGCCAGGAAGACTGGTGGCAAGATACTGATGAAGCAACTGAGCATCCCGGATGGCTCAAAGCTTCTTCAGGTCTGAAACTCATGGAACTGCTAGTGGGAGTGAGTTCCAAAGTGCCAGTTCTTGACCTGTTGCGCTGTGCACTTTAGGCGAGGCAGTATGATGTGGAAGAAGCATCCAAAGAAAAAGAAGACCTAAAGAGGTGTGGATTTTGGGGCATTGATAGTTGGAATATGTTGGACTAGGGTACATATGGTTGAATCTCTGGCACTACGATATGGATGGTCCAAAGATCAGCAATACTGGATGGCTTCATCGATCTCAGACACTTCATCGACTCTGCTGTGAAGTATCGTCACCTTGGAAGGGTTACCAGTGCAGGTTTGTCATGCAGTATGAAGAGACTGGAGCAGGCCTTGCCACGGACATACTCACGTCAAACTTGGAATGAGAAGAATGGGGAGCCGATTTACGAAGATTTTCCGGGCCCTTTCATATCCGCCCATATCCATCCCTTTCCTACTTTACGTGACACAAGTAACACATACATCATATAGTGTGGTAAATGGCTTACTGTAAGTTCTCCAACAAAATCACACCCTGACACCGAGCCGACATGAGTTGGACTCTTGGAACGAAAGGGTGCTGCTATGAACTGGAAGAAAGCAAACATGGCATCATTACATCAACAGGTGTTTGGCAAGTAGAGAAGTACCATAGGAAAAACCAGTGACCGGCTTGGGGCACCGTCCTGATACCTGGAATTGCAACAGGCGATTCCTCGGGTTCGGTTATTCCCTTGGCTGTATGGCAGCTCAGTGGCGGGAGTTCCAACAGAGGAGTTGTTGGGGCTTATCGAGGTATGTAATTGGAACGCTGTTGGTTCTACTATGTTGCCAAACATCCCCTTTTGGAAGCATTTTCCGAGGGTATTGCTTCTGTCTCAGCTGTCTAACTTTGCTCAAAGCTGCCACCAAGAGGCATGTCACAAGCCAAGATCCATGAGCTACGGACACACTCGAAGATACCTCGTTTCAAATTTCAAATCTTTTTTGGAAGTTTCTTCCACTACAGCAGAATCAACTAAGAGTGATGTCCAGGCCACAAGCAGAAAAGCCATAGATTGACCATAGCTTCATATAGCTTTATATCCTGGCTTTCCCACGTTTTTTCCCACTAGGCTCCAGACGCTAAACCCAACCGGCGACCCATGGGACAATGCTCCTCAGAGAACAGCTGCCAAGCTGATTTTTGCCATCGAAGCTGCAGAAGCGACTGCGGTGGGCCGCTGTCGATGCGGATAAGTTGTTTGGAATCACCGGGTTTTAACATGGTTTAACGTGTTTTACCGTTTTAATTAAGGTCTTTTACTTGACATGTCTTGAAATTTCTCAATCCTTGGTTACAGGATGTGCTTGACATGTGCTTCCTAGTTTTCTCAAAGTGATTTATCCAAAAATTGGCATTTTTGCGAGCTGGTATGATCTCCTGCAGGTCGGAGGAAGAAAGTTGAAGATGCGCCGGCAGCGGGAAAGGATGAGATCCGCGCAGGTGACGAGGAGCATCGGAGCACCCCTAGGCCCTGGGCACTATAGACCATAGACATCCATAGGCGGTGATTTGCTAGGTGCCATCCCGTCAAGCAAGCCGTGTCACAGTGCCATTTTCACATCAGTTGATATCATTTGTATATATATATATGATATATATATATATGTATGTTCACACTCATCATATGTTTACATAACGTACTATTACTATCATCATCAAGATCATCGTCGTCATTGTTGTCATCATCGTCACTGTCATGGTCGACATCATCATCATCATCATCATCATCATCATCATCATCATCATCATCATCATCATCATCATCATCATCATCATCATCATCGATCACCAGTGATCACCAGTGATCATCATTGATCACTAGCGATCATCACTGGTTGTGATTGATTCATCATTGATCATACTCGATCATGCTTGGTTATCATTCATCACCATTGGTCCATTGGTCATCGGCGATCATTTTTAGTCATCATTGATGGTCCTAGATCATGTTTGCTTATCATTGATCATCCATTTGATTATGCCCTTATATTCCCTTTGATCATGCCAGAATCATGCAATTCACTCCGTCCTTTGTTAACCCTTCCCTGGGTTGTCATTGCCGGTGGCAGGACGCCGCAAGTCCACGCTTGCCTGCCGAGTTGCCTATCGAACTCGCGGGTGCATTGGCCAAAGCCGTTGAGGCGTCAGCCAAGGCCGTGGAGGCGCCGCATCGAGTCGTTCGTCCAAGTTGCATTGAACCCAAACTTGAGGGACAAAAAGGGACATCTTACAGGATGATGTTTTTTAGTTCTTGGTTGGGGATGGAGAAGTTTTGATGCAATCAAGCAGATGTTTTTGTTGAACATGTCTTTGGGGACCCATGTACTTGACAAGGACAAGGTGGCTGAGTTTGAGGGGAGATGGCCAAGCCCACCAGCATCGCCAAAGAGCGTCAATGTCAGCCTTCCGAAATGAGCCTGGGCTGCATGGCACCTGACATTTGAAGCTCTAGTACTAGTGTTTTCATCGTCAAGACAATTGGCTTTGAGATATAATTGACTCGCATTTAGGAGATTGGGTTTCTAATGTTTGAAGTGATTTAGCATGTATAATTCATGTACATTATTTACAGTCTCCATGTTTCATCACAAAATATCGAGCACAGGTTCTTTCTGGCATCGTTTTACAATTTCACCCCTGTTACATGGACATCTTCATCCATCTACAACCATTGGAGACGGGTTTTTGCTGTCCACATTCCCTGAGGTAAGCATCAAGGTGTGCAGACGGAGCCCCTTCCGCCAGAGATCGAGGTTGGTTGATTCTTTCTTCGAGCATAGAAGTCACATTGACATCAAAAAAACTGCAACGAGGTTTGTTTAAGCTAGGTGCAGTTGATTTCTGTGCATGGTCTTTTAGACTCTGCCCAACTGTTGAGTAAACTATCCTCGTGAGATTTTGGGATGATTTTGTAGTGAATTGTCTCCTGTTTCCAAGGCATTTGACAGCCACGGTAGCTTCTTTGCGCCGTTCAGGTGTTACCTGAGACCTTCTTCATTCCTGAGGGTGAGCCCTGGGAACTGGCGACGTCCACAACAGGTGATTGGTGATGAACTTTGCAACAAAGCATCCCTTGTGGTGCAATGAAACAAAATGTTTTGTATGCCTACCAAAGTGAACTAGGCCCTAGGCCAAGCATGCCAAGATATGTAGATAATCGAAGCTTTTTTGCCACCAAGAGTCCTCCTGTGCATGATGATTGCAGTACATATTTTACGAGAAGTTTCGAGTTAGGGCTGCGAGGCATGAAATCAACCAGATTGCCGTACACAACACTAAGGCAACAGACAAGGGTAACCCCTTATTGGTACAATATGCTGACGTGTCATAATTTGCTGATGAGGCACTAATCTTTGGAAACCAATCTTTAAGTCGAACGAAGTTCAAGAAGAATCAAACACATGGTACATTAGGTACATTATGGAACTCAATCTGGACAAGTGCACCAGCATAGCATGACATATCGAAATGCAACATGAATACCACGGAAAGACAGATAATGTGGCTAGGAACCATCACCTTACCCGATACCCTGAGCGGTCAGGCACAGCTACAAGCTACAAGCTAACAACAATCAAATGGAAAATTGAAGTAGGCGCGATGATTAGTTCAGAGTAAACGTTAATGTGGTCCAGACATGTCTAGACGGCAATCCAGCCAAGCATTCAGGACCAAAACTGCATGGACATACCTTTCAAGTCTTTTCACTTGAAATGTTGCCGATGTATTCTTCACATACCCCTTACATATATACCTTGACCACGACCACAGTGGACTACTTTCTTCAGAACCCAACCCCACACTCCCCACATTAATATACATAACTTGTTTGGCCTTTACGTCGCAAAATGATTTGAGTAGGGTCATGTGACTAGGTCAAGCCTCACCAAAATTCGTCACCGAAGTTCATCACCGAAAAATCGTCAAGGAAAGCAGTGCTGCCACACTTTTCTGATTTTTGTCACTCTTTCCCCAACTTCATGACTTTGAGCAAAGTACCAATGAAGTTAGGTCAAAGACCTAACAATCAAGATAATCAAGTATGTTTCACGCGTCTTGAGCTGAAATTGTACAGGCTCAAACCAGCTGCCCTAAGCAAAGGGTGGCAAGACAAGTAGGTGATTTCTCTCAACGAAACAAGTTGAAACAAAGGAAGAATTGGTCTGGTTGTCATCCATCTAAGATACTTTTGAAGTCCATTGGGAACCTTGAGATACTTTTGAAGTCTTCCGGCTGCTCAGGTGCGAACCAGGGCTGGAAAAGGCCATCGAAAAGGAGGATCAAGGCTTTCCGGCCATGAATTCGGAGCCCTGAAACAGGAGCAAGAATCTTTGCATCCGGTTGAGGTGAATGAGATGATATAGATAAGATGCTTGATCACGTCATAAATTCACATGAATCGTTAACGTATTATCAGAACCATACTACTTTGAATTTCTTTCAGTTTTGCTGGTCTCCTTCGACAAAGCTCCACATGCAGGTCGCATGGTGATGGCGAATATTTGAAGGAGGAGTTGACCCCAGAGGAGTCCCGTCCAGACTCAGCTGTTGCTGGCTGGGGGCTCAGCAAGTTGGATAGGTTAACCAGGAAGCCAGGAATTGCTGTTTCAGTATAGCAAGTTATAGCTGAATGACCGAGGTGGTATCATCGTCCGCTATGCCAACAAAGGCAAAGGTAAGGCAGCTGGTTGGGTTCTCAGCGCAGTCCGGCAGACTAGGTAGGGATGCATTCCCCATCTCATCCTGAGGAAAGGGCAAGGGTGGCAAGGCTGGGCCCAGCGTGATGAGGCAGGAACACTTCGCAAAGTTTCATAACTTTTATCTCATGAAACCGTTACATTCTAGTACAGATGTTTCAATGCCTCAAAAGTTGTTGGTTTTTTACTTCTACAGCTCAACATGAGATCATGAGATTTCTTAGCTTTTACGCAGCAAAGGCGCGGCACCCCAAGCGACCTACCGAGACAGGAGCTGTGCGGAAGCTTAGGCTGTGCCAAGATGTGCATGTCTCAATGCCTACACCTTGGCTTGTTTGCACACACCTGTGTCTGAAATCAATTGAAGTCATATCGGTACGTACATGCGCTTTTTTGGCCTAGGCAGGTTACAATCACATACTATTCTGACATATTCTGACTGTTTGTTGATGCACCTTGCATTGTGCAGTGAAAATCCTAGCATGCGACAGCCCACCACTGGTGGTGCATAGCAGGGGCGGAATGTTAATTTTACCCGTCGGCGACGCATCCTGATGCCATCTGTGGCACCACATGAGGTGAAGCTTTTTGGTATTCAGCTCAGCAGTGAAGAACGGTGGCTTCAAGACAAATTGAAATGCGGCGGTGGATTTCTAAATGAAAACATATACATGGGTGCATAGTGGTGCACTTAACAAATGAGACTTGGTTTTTCGGCATGTAGTTTTCAGCATTATTCACATTTGCCATGTCTATCCGTGAAAAACTGCGATGGTGAACAGTGCCTTGCCGCCGGTGCAGCTTGGTTCAAGTTCGCTTTAGCTAGGAACCCTAAAGTACTGTTTTGGCCACGTCGAACGCAGACCTGAAGACATGCTTCTTGGTTTGCACTGCCACCCGAACGGGTGATGTGCGAGTTTCCAGAAACGATTTGTCATCGCCAGAACCACCTATGAGACTTCAAAGATGTGAATATCATGAAAATCTGCCATTGTTTGGTACCATATTTCCATATGTTGCCTCTAATGTTACCGCATGGAGATCCACATGGCCATAGACGGAACCAACCCCATTTTGCTATACAACTGAGGGGCTGTTGCTGCGGATCTGAGCAGACTCATCCAGAATCTGGCGGAAAGTTCCAAAAAGGACCTGCAGAGAGGTTTTTTCTGTGGATGGCTGCAGCAGGTATGTTTGTCAAGCCTCAATTTTCCACAGTGAAGCATGGAGGTCTGAACTCAGCGATGCGACACAAAATGTCGTAGAGAGATGTGAGAGCATGATCAGAAAGACGACCGAAAAAAAAAAAAACATATTCCTGAAATTTCCTGAATGTCCTCAGATCTTCTTTGCAATACACACTTTTTGCGCAGGGAAAAGGGTAGTAGAAACTCCCATTTTTTGTTGAGCCCCATATCCGCAGCTCGATCCCAGGAGGGGCAAATGACCTGTCAGCTGGACCGGTGAAGAATCGTATGATCCTCGGGTTTGTTTTCGTGTTTGATCCCCAGGAATCTTCCGGACCTATGACCTAAGGTTCTTGCACTGATATTTTCTGCATACCGATCTTGCTATTTGCAACTGGGATGTTTTTTTTGTTTTTTTGGTGGTACATCTTTGGGAAGCATTGATGGTAAAGTAAGAAGAACAGAAGAACATGCATTTTTTGCGAAAGGCATTGTTCAGGTTTAAAGTGTAAGGTTACAAATACCTCGAACATCCTTTTAACGGCCGCCATGGGATCCAGGCATGGCTTGCCTATGTTGTTGTGACCATGATGGGATTTACCGATGGAAATCCAGCCAAGCTCTACCTTCCACGAGACTACAGCGGTGCCTACTGCGGTGTGGCCTCTTTGTCCTTTCACATTGAAAGACAGTCCGAGTATTCCAGATTTGGGTGTTTCCTAAAATGGTGGTACCCCAAAATGGATGGTTTATAAGGGAAAACCCTATTAAAATGGATGATTTGGGGGTATCACTATTTTCGGAAACATCCATTTGTGTGTGAAATTGTACATGAGAGACACATTTTTTGCTCAGAATTTCATCATGAATGCATCAAGTGTTTGACGCTTCAGAGGTTAATGGAGAATGGCGTGCCTCCCTGCCAGACCAAGGAAACGAACTGGAACTCGGGGCCGAATACGTTGGATTTCCCATCGCTGTCCTTTACGATGAGACTAGGTCAGCAAAACACACATGTTGGAGGAACTTGCGATAAACGTCAGATAATCAGGAACCATAGGGAGATGTGATTGACTGCAAGGTGTAGGCAGTTGAAAGGCTTCACTGTGAAGCCTTGAGCACTCGGACAGATACGCATCTTTTGAGGAACGTTACTGCAACCACGGACTTGGTCGTGGCTGGACCAGCAAGAAGGGCAAGACAATTAGTGCTGAATTGATTCTTTCACAAGGGCCTCATCTTCATGAGAACTAGAAACTCATTTATATAGGTCTCCTTTCATATCCTTTGAGGATATTTGAGGATGTCTCTCTATAATTCTCTATCTCTTTTTATTTAGCTCATCAGTTACAACTTGCTCGTTGTAGAATTTTCTGTTCAAATGCCTTAGGTCAAGCAGCTCTTATGTTCCACGGCTGGGGACAGCGTGATTCAGACTTTGGGCCTAACTACCGCCCAATATGACAGCGGTGGTGGGGTGGTGCGGTAGGATTTCTGGATGATGCCAGTCAGCTTGACAAGCAATTTCTGGATGGGTCTATTTTTAGTCCCATGTTTGTTTTTGGAGGTTATGGTGTGTGCTATTTCCAGCTCGAATCCATACATATCCTTTTCGACAGGAAGACTATCAGTGCGCATGTTGCTTGATACCTTGCAGTTCTTGCAGAAGCAGTTTTCAATTCAGTGACTTGGAAAACATGAAGCCTGCCTGGCAGCAAGCAGATATCAAACGAAAAGACATTTGTTGTTTCAGTTGGCCCATGACTGTCCGAGGTGATGTATCCTCTGTCTCTGACTTGACAAGCACGGTGACAGGCGGTGGGGAGTGATGGACTGACTTCTCCAATGTGTTTTGGGTGAACCTCCTGCCATGGCCACGCAAGGAAAGATGCAAGAGATTCGTGGGTCTGTGAGCGCTTCAAGTTTGTTTAGCCCATCGGGCAGTAACGGAGATGTTTTCACCAACATGTGGAACGAAGCCACTCAGTTCCTTAGCCTTCAAGCCATTGCATGCCATTGCATCCTGCACCTGTAACACTCTTAACTTGCCAATGATTGGCGTGTGGTTTCATGAGGTATTTCAATCAGGTGTGCTTGCCAGATTGCAACACCAATTTCGCCACTTCCAACGGTGCCTTGGGCCTTGCTACCTTTGACCTTCATGATTCATATATGGGTGTTTCGGAAAATGGTGGTACCCCCAAATCATCCATGGATTAATAGAGTTTTCCATTGTAAATCATCCATTTTGGGGGTACCCCTATTTTTGGAAACATCCATATACCTTCAGAATTTTGGAACCTGAATTGATGCGAGGTAGCACCACTGCTCGATCATGGGTTTATACGATGGCAGAAGACAACCCTTTGAAGACGTACTGGGATACTTGGCAAAAGTTGGCACACCATACCAAGTAGCGAGGAGTCAGCACATGTCAGCAGTTGAGAACAAGATGAGGTTTCCAGTTTTTCTGCAACCCATGCTCTGAGATCTTAGCGCTCTGATGACTGACCTAGGATATGCTGAAGACCACTGGCTCCTTGCAGGAGTCGCTTTGGTTTGTTTTGAATTTACTTTGGTTCTTGACCTTCCACAATCATGACATGCCAACATCCGCAAAACACCCGCACAGTCCACCATCAACGATCAGTTCACCTTCCAAGCGCTCCCATTGTCGTCACTTGAAGATATTTCATGCCATGATTTGGTTCCATGAAATTTTGATATGTTTTTATCAGTTTCTCTCTCATCACTTAGGCAGTGCCCATACTCGGAGAACTTGTGCATCCCCATGCCTGGTGTGGAATTTCAGTCCACAACCCTCAGCCTTTCAACTTACATGAGAGGAGTGGAAGGTAGAAGGTCTGCAGGGAATTTGTGGATCTTTGTAGTACTTCAAGGATAACATTGCCATTTTTTTTGAAGACCTGGAAGCCTCTGGATTTGGTAAAATGCAGCGAAATGGAGCTAGTTGATGGACAGACAAAACCCTGTACAACTTGGGATGGAGTAAAAGGGATGCATTGGGAGGTTGAGATTCACTATCTCAAAAGATTAGCTGAATTTTATCCATCAGTTTTTGTCACAAATTACAGCCGAGATTACTGCAGCTTCAAGATGTCGACGGATGTGATTTCCGCCGTGGGAGACACAGCAGCAAGTGCATTTGCTTCTTGGCGAAGGGGCCTTTGCATAGGCACAAGTCTTACCAGGGATCCCATTTTGGAGCCTTGCAGTGTACTGCATTTCTTTTGCCATTCAGATTCAACACACAATTATACTACACTTATATCTATTTTTTCACCTTTGGGCCTGCCATATTTGCATCAAGACGTACCAGCTGTGTTGCATATCGCATATCTGATGTAGGGCACTAGTCGAAGTGGTCGAACTGAGGAAAGCTTGGGCCTCCAATCCTTCACTGAAAGTGACTCTTGGACCACCAAAGTGCCAGAGGGTTTTGATAACAAAAGACATCCCAAGACCATGGAAAGGACATTAAGAATGAAGACATCAGAGTGTGACTCTTTAAATGTTTTTGACCTTTGAGCAGAGTTCATTATACAGTATGTTGACTTCCATTCGAAAACCTGATCCTTTGGAGTCCCTGAGGAATCTCTTGGCAATTTGATGGGTGAGTTTGAAAGATCTTTGGATGCCTTCATCATTGTGGCCTTCGTTTGCTTTATCATCGGATCCTTGGCTGCCTTGCATTGACCGAACGGCCACAGAATCGCCGAACGGTGCCCGAGAAAATTGCACCGTAGAAGTGGCTGCTGAGGATTCATTTACATCGTACTCCTACGATTCCTCATTGGACCCTGCGTATGGCACCTTGTCAGAGAGCTTTTTCGTGGCTGCTAGTGACCTCTTGCGTGACTGTACAACATGCAATCTCAAAGGCATGGCATCTCTTGGATGGCCCAGTTGGTTTTACAGCACTACCACATCTGCACAGGTGTGCTGTCCTATTGGTGCAGCTGTCGTTGATCCTGGGTGGTACTGCTTGCTACATTAAGAGCTTCCAATGTGCTGGTCCAAAGCTCAACATAGCAGCTGAGGACAACAGATTGACACTTACACTTGTCACATCTTGTCACATCTTGTCACACTTTTTCAGGGGTCAGCATTTTCGAGACTGGGACGTCTACATCTCAGTCAGGGCTCGGACCTGGAACCAAGGCTTCGTATAGATTCTGGTGGGTTCATGGTGGTCAAGAGATGTCAAGACAAGAGGATAATTTACATGTGTGTGTTTGATATATATATATATATATGCATATCATTGTATAGTATGCAATAGTATATCATATCACGTTATCATATTTCCAGAGGTTGTCCATCTATAAAAGTGATCCCAGTGATACAGTGGTGACAACGAGCCTGGCTTAGATCAACAAATATCCTCCAGGCGTCTTAGCGTGCTAAGGCAAGTAGCAGTGGCTGTGACTGTGGCAGTTGAAGTGGCCGCATCTGGACAGGCCCCTCAAACTTTAGATTCAAAGACATGCGATTTGCTCCCAATTTTGTCCCTGGGGTGTTTTTTTCAGGAGTTGCCAGGTAATATCATCAAATCGTAGCATATGTAGCTGTAACTGTCCGAATTGCAGATTCACAAATTGGTGCCTGTGTGGACCTTGGTTCTTGGGCCAGGCATCTAGTGAAGAACTTGTTGGCGATGGATACAGCTACACAGGTGTCCTGCAAGTTCTTTTATTCCGAAAGGTTGTCAAGAAATTCCACTTCAACTGAATGCAGACTATAGCACATATACACACATATATATATATATACACATTATCTTGACGTGAGAAGTGCCGTATGATTATAGTCGTATATGTTGTTCTTTCCTTAAATGAATATAGATGAATGATTATTTGGGCATATTCAAACCCCAAACAATCCAAAACATATAAAACGACGGCGCCGACTGTCATATGCAGATCATTATATCCAGTATGTATCTGATTGTGTAGATTTGGATGTATGATGTAATGCTTGTTTCTCTATTTGCACATACACACAGTGTAAATGCATATATACATACTGTATATACCCATGTATACGTGTGCACATGTATACGTGTGTGTGTGTGTGTGTGTGTGTGTGCACATTCATATTTAATGCATACACCTACTGACTGTACTCTATTCAGTAACCCATGGCTGTCAATGTTTCTATATCCATGCTGAATAGAACCTGTATATATACATATATATATATACTTCCCATCACCAGAGGCACAAGAAAGATAAGCTGATAAGCTTCAGGTTTTTCAAAATATTCAGGCTGGTCACCCTGAATGTTGGGCCCGCTTGAGTTTTCCGCTAAAACGCAGGTGTTCAATATCGAACCATCAATGGCCATGCTTGCGAAACCTGGGGTTCTGGAGCCGCTGCCTCCTACAACTCTACCACTTACAGCACCCTGGACGGAGCCAGCAACCATTGCCGAAATCCCTACTTGGAAACTTGTCTCTTTAAAATTCACCAAGATCAAATGGCAAAATTGGAAAAAACGGCAATATTTCTCCTAGGTCCATCCTAGGTCTTTCTGACAGGATTTTTGTTCGACGTTTCGACCGCCTCAAAACTGAGGCTTCTGACACCTATAAAGCATCAACGATTTGGTGCTTCACCACAGATCCGACTCTCAGGCGGTTCAGCTGTCTGTTTCATAGGGATGGCCCACCCTCCCTGGCAGCCACGGGGTTCCCTCCTTTCGGAAATACCGGTTCCCTTATTTCAAGGTGCTAAAGAACCACCACCAATGTCCATTCATTTGGCGTTATAAGGGCCAGATTTCAAAGGGGGGATTGGCAATTTAGATTGGTAGCTGTTTGATATGGCCACCATGTATCGTTTCTGGTGTCATAGGAGAACCAAGCTGGGCAGATCTGTTTTTTTTAAAGAACCATGGCAGGTGGGAGGAGTGCAGTCCTGTGGGAGTAATCACTCCTACATGTGATGCGGGCTATGCTGTAACTAGCGAAGAGGTCCGAAAGGTCTTGGAAATTTGTGGTTCCTGGGCATGGCATCGGGGGGGCTAACGGTGTTCCATGCTCGAATTCTATGATTGAGATTCGGTTCTGGTCACCATGACGTCTGGTGCTTTGTAAAGAGAATCCATTTTTTGGCGCTTTCCCGGGTTGGTTTAGATAATTTGACCAGGAATTTGAGACATACTTGTAGCACCTGCAAAAAAAACAGGTCCTTGACTTCTTGGTCCTGTAGCTTACGCTATTAGTGTCATTTTGTGTGTCTAAAATTGGGACAGAGTTTTGGTTGGACAAATCCAAGGCTATGTCATATGGTCTTTGGCTGGAATTTATTTGCTACTGCTTTTTTGCTTCTTCGATCGCATCCAACTGGCCATTGCTGTGAACAAGGTCGCAGCTACCTTTGTGTCACTTGAAATACATTCGGGCCTTACCAAAGTTCGGTGTTGTTGCTTCTGTTTCAAAAGGGACCGAAGGTTCAAGACTCAAGACGCTGCACACGGTTCATTGCATTTTTATGAACTCAGGTCACATACTATGCGAATTATTGGAGTGCCCATCGTACAATCCGGTTTCAGCATTTTCTGGTGTATTGTGTGGGGAGTTTCTGTGAGTTTTCTGGTCTCCCAGGCGCGAATTGGTGATCCGGGCACCATCATGATCATAATGATGATGATGATGATGATGAGGAGGAGGAGGAGGATGATGATGATGATGATGATGATGATGATGATACTTGTGGTGGTAGTTGTGGTGATTGATGAACAAAGGTCATCATTGTCAGGGATGATCGTGGATAAGTGACCAAACGCGTGATGAACATGTGAAACACTGCACCATTGAAGCACGAAAACAGATACAACAACGGGGCTCACAATGCACTGTTCTGCCGCTTGACAGGTCCCCGCGGACTATACTCCCACAACCGCTTATGCCACCTATGCGGAAGCATATGGCACATCCAACGAAACGGGCGCTTGCACGGACAAGTGGCCAACTGGATTTGTCTATAAGGATGAGGGAAATTGCCTCATGGCTTTACATTGGCTTTGCCCCATCCTAGCTTGGGGAGAATCATCAATCCCCAAGGCCTCATCATGATGCGTTCACTGAGGCCAGCTCTTAGATACTCTTGGCACTGTTGGTTGCTGGAAATGTGCACCTCCTCGCTATGTGCCTAGGTTTTCCATGAGCATGTCAAGAATCTTCATGGCTCATTCAAAGGAAGGATCAGAACAGTCTTTCCATTCTTGGGGAATAACCATTCGGGATGCTTAGATTATGAATAACCGAATAACCATCCATATGATCATGTACATTATTACGTGTATATATGTACTCTTACTTCTATATTTGATTGTGTGTATGAACCCATTTGCTACCAGGCTTTTGATGCTTAATTTTTGAGGCAGCAATTGTTGACATCTTGAGGTCTTCGATTATCGCTTTGCTGTTTCATTCTTCGCGCCTTGGAGATCCAAAGTTCTTGATGGCAGCTCAAGAGACTGACAAACGATCTGGAAGAGCGTGGGAGACCCTGCAGATACATCTGGGACGATATTTTTTGTTGTCAGCAAAATGAGCAGCAATGTGTTGGGATAATTCAGTTTAATGTTTTAGGATGCTTTAGGGACATTTCTGCGTTGCAATGCCATGACAAATTTTTGTCCTTCTACAACAGAGGTATTCCTGTGGAACAACGCCTTGAATATCGCCATTGGTCAATGCATCATTGCCGGTGCGGTGGGTGTTTGGTGCCTCATCCTAGTTGAGCCGGGGGATGAATCTGTGACAGGGACGGCTGTTGAGCGATTCGATGGGTTTTTTGGATCGAGGTTCTTCACTCCAAATGCTGAAAAGGGCAAGAACTCACCGATCAAAACATCAGTTTGGAATGTGTTTCGTTTCTTGGATGCAGCCGCGGAGTCGTGATGATGATAGGAAAAGGAGGACAAAGAGTGAAAATGGTGGTTTTTCATCCAATCATCATGATTCATGATTCATGATTCATGATGATGATGATGATGATGATGATGATGGACGATGGACGATGGACGATGGACGATGGACGATGGACGATGGACGATGGACGATGGACGATGGACGATGGACGATGGACGATGGACGATGGACGATGGACGATGGACGATGGACGATGGACGATGGACGATGGACGATGGACGATGGACGATGATGATGATGATGATGATGATGATGATGATGATGATGATGATGATGGACGATAGACGATGGACGATGGACGATGGATGAGGATGATGATGATGATGATGATGATGATGATGATGATGATGATTCATGATGATGATGATGATGATGATGATGATGATGATGATGATGATGATGATTCATGATCATGATGATGATCTTGAGGACATTGTTGTAGTGACAAAGACCATTCCAACAAGGACATTTTGCAATGCTGATAATACGGTAGTTTGATATACTGGAATCGTTTCACAAGGGTCCTGACATAAATCGACCAGATGAATCGACGTGAAACTCTGCAGGGTATCACCTTGGATCTTTGGCTTTTGGTTCCTTCATTATCGCAGTGATCAAATTTATCAGGCACCGAATCACCGGACGGTTTCCGGCAACGGTAAGAAGAAGGGTGGGAGTCATCAGGTTTGAAGTGGAAGATCAAGTAGATACATCATGATGAATTGCACATGGCAATTCAGGGTCTAGGGGGTGAAACATCGTGAAAAGTGATACAGTGATACAGGTACTTGATGCAATACTTCGAGAAGCAAGCGGCGGCACAGAAGAACAAGGTGGGGCGTAGAAAATTGATCCAACTTGTCATTGCAATGTACGTCTCGAGATCACGTTCGTTCAATCCTTGGTGACGCTACTCTTGGACGTTGTCAACTAATTACTCATCATGCGATTTCTGGGTTGCCTGCTGTTCACTGGCAGGTCATGGTGTTGGTGCTAAAGTGTCTTCGCTGCTGCATGTGGTGCTTTGAGAACTGCGTGCGCTTTTTGAACAAGATGCTTGCTCTTATCAGCACAAGCCCGGTAGACAGACACAGTCCATCAAAATTCATAAGTCGGGACCAAACATCATTTGCCAATCAATGAGCCAGACTCCTACTAAGGAATGCTTACATTCAGATTGCACTGCTCGGAACAAACTTTTGCACATCTGCGAAGCATGTGACTCACTATAATTAAATTGGCAGATGCATCTTAATCAACCTTGCATGCATCAAGATGTTTTTGCTTTCCACTATGTATTTTGGGGTTGCATTGCTTTGCATTGTTGCAAGGCATTCTTCCTGATTCTGCGTAATGCACTACGATTTGGAACCATTGGAGCGCCATGGTTTTTGTCATCAACACCGTTTTGCATCAAAGACGTTTTAGGGATCCGTTTTTTCGTTGACGATTGACTTCAACTGCCGGAAGAGTTGAAGTCGAAAAAAAAAATTGCCCAGATCTTGAGCTACATGGTTGAAGTCATTGGCCTCTTCTTCATTATGGCAGCTTCGGTTGGTTTGGGATATCTCATTCATCAAGGCGAGGTGAGAAGAGCGCTGAAGAGCGCTTTTTGCAGCGAAAAAACGCTCGGCATGTTGTGCTAGGCCTTCATCCAGAAGCAGCTCCCATCGTTCCTATGATTGGTTTTGTCATGACCTCAGTCAAGGATAATCAAGAGTCATAGGTGTTGAGGAGTATGAAATCAATGTGAGATCTAGTGAATCACAGTTCATTGCTGTTCATCAGAAGCCTTGAAACTGTAGGGAATGATGTCATATGTGGTTGCAAAATTGCTGCTTGGCATCTGGTGGTTTGGGTAATGGGAGCTGATCAAACCATCGGGGCGCATGAAGCACCTTTGTGGTGAAACTTGTTATCTAAATTCATTCAATATTCATGAGATATTCCCCAATATATATATATATATTTATGTATATTTACAAATTTATATAGGGTTCGGTGCGTTTTCCCGGCCCCCCAGAGTTGGGTTGTCTCGTAAAATGTTACTGAGTTATGTGTATATATATATATATCACCATATCAACTGGTGCAGGCTTTTCTTTCCAATTTTAACATGATTTTAACTGGTATAATTTGCAGATGCTCTAGAGGTCGAGGAGCTAGACAAGATTTTTACGAAGCCCAAAGTGCTTAACCTGCTCAGCCTGACAAGTCATCAACCGAAACCCGTGTTGTTTCCTCAAGGTTCCTCAATGTCTTTGGCATGGCCGTGGACAGTACTCTTCAATGTTTCCTCGCCTGTGAAGAGATGGAACTCTTGGGTGATTTCGTTCCAAGCGCCATGTCTAGGCGAGATGTCAAGTCTCATTTGGATTCATTTAACAATTTTCTAGCGTTTGATTGGAAGATATCTCGTTTGATTGGAAGATATCTCATAAAATTAGTCTTAGAATCTACACTTTCATTTTTTACGATGTCAGGTGGCTGAACAAGGGCAAGCTCGAAGACTTGCACAAAGATGGCTAAAGAAAGATAGAAGGGGGAGAGAACCAGCCATCTGAGAGAACCTTGCGGATTCACCTGAACTTTTACACGTTCGGCTTTTTGTACCTTACGTATCCTTACGTCCTGCGAATGCACCAACGATCATGCCACGCTTGCGTGAGAGAACTTGCAGCCCATTTATACAGGAGATTTGGCACAAGACGTGCTGAAAATCATTGAGCTGCGAATTCACATTAATGAACTCAGAACAAAAAAGAAGCATGTTCTCATCCGAGTGAGATAGTGCACAGCATTGCAGAAGCTAGTGCTGCATGATGTATAATTAGAAGTGTAATGCACGCTCTCAATGCAAGCTACATTCTTGTTGCTATTTGGTGTTTCGATGTGTTTCGAGGGGTCAACATTCGTCATGTTTGCCGAGCAACAGCTCGTTTGTTTGCCAGCCACTTGTTGCATACCATTTCATCCAGCAGCTGTTTGGGGCACCGGTGCCAGAAAGCGATATCAGGCTTTGACAAAGATTGGATCAAACCAACCGAAGAGGAAAAGAGTGTCTGGTAATTGCTTCTCTGAAAACCAGTGTGCAAATCTATACAAATCTGGTTCTAGTTTATCATAGTCTATCATTTTGGTGTCTATCTCCCCCATCTCAGTATATCCTTGCAATTTTTTGGCCGCGCCCACCCTCCCGACAAATCCGATTAACAAAACACACAAAAGCCAGTGCAGCCCAGAAGAATCCGCCAAGAGCTGAGACAAGTCAAGAAACCAACAGATCGTGAGGCCAAACGATCACCTATACTGAGCCATTGGTTCTGCGATCGTTGACCTTGTTGCATTTTGTATTAATATGCGATAAAACTTAGTCTACTTTCTTGTTGTTGTTGTTGTTGTTGTTGTTGTTGTTGTTGCTTCTGCTGCATTTGGGGCCTGATTTCTGACCTGATCTTGAACCATTTTGAACCTATCAACACAGCATCATAGCATCCATACTTATTTACATCATATCTTTTAGACCTATCTTCTCATGGTCATCATTTACGATCGATTGGTTTGGGCGGTTATTTTCGACGAATCCCCCGCTTCTCCCTGGTGAGCCATCTTGAGGTGACCGATATGGCCAGCAACGAAGCAGAAGCTCCAACTGTTGGGGGCCTCTAGCGACTCAAGGGGCCATTTTGTTGCTGATGGTCGTATGGTAAATGGTTGGTAAATGGCTTATAACCTACTTATAAATGGGGTATATTTGAGGAGATAACCCAATTACTAACCCAATTAGCTAACCTTCCTAGTTTACGCATGTGGAAAAAACCACCGATTTTTCCCGCCACAAAAAATGGTACCCCCTCAGCTGCACCAGACCCAACCAACTGAGGCGACCTTAAAGGAATCTTCACCTTGGCCTGTCATGAACTCAGAAATCCAAAAAACTAATCTTTGATGTTGGGAGTGCAGTGACAATGAACTTGCGGCCTTTAGGTGAAGAGTCGTGGGTTCTTTGGATGCAATGTTTGATTCAAAGAGATGTGGGCCATGTGGACAGTGCTTAAGAATTGTGAGCACTTGACCAATTCGAAGTGGTTTCCCAACTTGTATTACTCATTTTTTGTGGATAAACGCAAAAGGATTTTGGAGATGCTGTGAGTCGATGTGGAAAAATATGTGAAGTTTCAGTCAAGTGCATCAAGTACTCATGCAGGGCCATGTAATTTAGACCTTCACAGGTGCACAGATGCATGGTGTATATTGGTCTATGCCTTTGGATGGGTGGTCTTCGTTGCAGTGACCATGGCCGGCCTGCAGGATGCAATTTGCTGCTAGCGATCGAATATGTAAAGATTGTAAAGCTGTTTGTATTCCAAGAGGATTGCCGAAATCAAAGCCCCACGTGTCCATTTTTTGATAATTAATTCTATACTTCCTTATTACATTTGGAGATTGCATGAAGTTTGCATGAGATTTTGAAATTGTTCTACTAGACGTAAGGTTTCTATCATTGGGACGTCCAAAGCTTCCATTTCTATCAGCCCAAAGCCCTTTGGTGCTGCTGCAACCTAGCTGCAGGATGGTAACCCTACGAAACTCTACGCACCACGAGACTATTCCGGAAGCTACTGTGGAGTGGATGACAACTGGCAGACGGGCTATGATTTGAGGCTTTGTTGCAATTGAGCAGTGAAACAAAGCGTGATGCCCAGTTGTTCGGGTATGCTTAGTTTTTTCTGGGGGTTCTATTTCCATCTATTTCCCAATTTAGTGAGTTTTGGCAACATCCACGAATTGGGAATTCCTTTAGACTCAGCAATGCAATCGGATTCCGGGATGGTATTCCAAGGCTTATCCATAGCTCAATTAAGATGTCGTTTGAAATGTCGTTTGCAACTCTGCTGCCAAGGAATGGTTTTCCAGCTTTGAGCTTTACCATGAATGTCACGCCACTCGACGCGGAGCAGAGTATCACAGAGTATGGCAGAGTATCAAGAGTACCACTCAGCATCACAGAGTATCACAGAGTATCACAGAGCTTACCAGAATATCACCGAGTATTGCAGAGTATGGCAGAGTATCACAGAAAATCGCAGAGCATCATACAGTATCGCGGAGTATCACAGAGTATCCCAAAGCATCACAAAGTATCACAGAGTATCACAAAGCATCACAGAGTATCCCAGAGCATCACAAAGTATTACAGAGTATCGCAGAGTAGCACAAAGCATCACAGAGTATGGCAAAGCATCACAGAGTATCGCAGAGTACAAAGCATCCCAGAGCATCACAAAGTATCACAGAGCATCACAAAGTATCACAGAGTATCACAAAGCATTACAGACTATCCCAGAGCATCACAAAGTATCACAAAGTATCGCAGAGTATCACAAAGCATCACAGAGTATCACAGAGTATCACAAAGTATCACAGAGTATCACAGAGTATCACAAAGCATCACAGAGTATCGCAGAAAGCATCACAGATTATGGCAAAGCATCACAAAGTATCGCAGAGTATCACAAAGCATCACAGAGTATGGCAAAGCATCACAGAGTATCACAAAGTATCACAGAGTCTGGCAAAGCACCGCAGAGCATCACAAAGCATCACAGAGCATCACAGAGTATGGCAAAGCATCACAGAGTATCACAGAGTATCACAAAGTATCACAGAGTATCACAAAGTATCACAGAGTATCGCAGAGTATGGCAAAGCATCACAAAGTATCGCAGAGTATCACAAAGTATCACAGAGTATCACAAAGATCACAGAGTATCGCAGAGTAGCACAAAGCATCACAGAGTATGGCAAAGCATCACAGAGCATCACAGAGTATCACAGAGTCTGGCAAAGCATCACAGAGCATCACAAAGCATCGCAGAAAGCATCACAGAGTATGGCAAAGCATCAGAGAGTATCAGACTAGTTGTTACATGCAAATGGGTCTGGAGTTTTGGATAAAGAACACATTGCTTCACGAGAGAACAGGGTCAAATTCTGCATTCTTGGAAGGTTGGAACCGCTCTACAGTACTTTTTTTGGTACTTTTTTGCATCAAAGCAGGAAGCCTTCAGCCCAAATCTGTACGGATCTTTCATTTGCACGGAAGATCTCAGATGTGCAGAGGTGTTTCTGGAAGCTCAGGCTGACAAGGTCTGAGACATTCGACTCGGCGTAGTTTTTCTGTTTTTTTTCGGTGTGAACCACGCAGACCCATCGCCACGTTGGGTCAAGGCTCAAGTCCGCGTGTTTTCTGGGAGGTTTGAGGGTCAGCTGTCCTGTATTTTCCAGTATGTCCTGTGGCTGTGGTTTGGGTATGGATCTGCCCTCGGAGCCCATGATGTTCACATCTCCCTACATGAGCCAGGAGAACTACGTGCGTTTTCGTGGGCTTTGGGCTGCAATCTTCGTGGTGGTAGGTCTCTGGGACCAGATCGTTCTACTGCCCAGCCATGGCATCCACTACTACTTCTTCCTGACCCACCAGACACGCTTGATACAGTCCTTGGGTCAGATCACCGAATGGATGGCAGCTCGGTCTGTTTCACAAGGAGAAGTAGCATCAGCGTGCGTGTCCAAGACCTCAATGCTGTGCTTTGCCATCGGCCAACCCTTGTCATTGTTGGTAGCCTTTGGCTATTGGCTGCTTATTTGGCCTGATGTGCAATCTGGCAAGGAAACAGTTGATTGGCTCAGTGTCTATAATCATGGTGGGACCACTGTGCTTTTGATCATCAGCTTCTTCATCAGCCGCATGCCATACAACTGCTCTTGCGGTGGATGGGTTGTTACATATGGTGCATTGTACCTTGCCTGGACATACATACACTTCCTCCTACCTCTTGGCATGCATGAGGACTGTGAGGACCACGAAGATCCAAATGATTGTCCCATTTACGACCAGTTCGACTGGCACAATTCAAGGACGCCATTGCTGGCTCTCCTGGCCGTTGTCCTTTTACCGGTTGCTGTCTTGTTATACTCAGGTCTGCGTCGTCTACGAGATTGTTGCACAGAAAAGGTGGAACATGCAGAACTCTTGGGAGACAACATGATCAACATGGAACATGTAGAAAATGGAGAAAATGGAAACACAGAGCTGAAGACTTCCACGAACACCTTCCAATCGAAAAAGGGAGAGGTGTCACAGTGGCCTCTACAGGTGCCGCGCGACGTATGAGTCGCTTCTTTTTGCTGCTTTTTTTTTGGGTCACCAGACAAGTTGGTGCCTGGAAATCCTTGAAATCCTTGGAACTTGGATAACTTGGATACAAAGCAAAAGAGTAATTAATTGTAAGATTACATAAGATTCAAACATAAATTCCATATGATTCAATAGATTTGAAATAATTTGAATCAGATTAAGATGAAGTGCTTACTGTATGTAATGGAGTAGCTTTTTTTGTACTTGAGTTGCCAAGTTTCGAGTTGCCTTGTACACCTTTGTGCAGTGTTGAAACTGAATGAAACTGGCCTACAATGGGCCAACTTCATGGCAGGCACCACAGCAGTCGGGTTGATCCGACCTGACTACTGTGGAGAAGATGACTTGTCGACGTAAGCCAAAGATCTAATGAGAAAAGAATAGAAAAGACATGCAGTCTGAATCAATCAACATGTCGATCTCATCGACATTCATGGATGAGGGCAGTAAGGATTTTCCTGTTTACCTCTCTTAGTCATTGCAAGGTCCACTACTGATTTGATCGTGAAGGAGCTGTGTCCTGGCTGCACCACCCGAAGGCCTTGGCGCAACATCAGTTGCGCGCCAGTTGCCTGTGTCAGTCCGATGTCACAAGGATTTGTTCCACTGCTGCCAAAGATTATTTGGTGTCTGCGCTGCCAACAGTTGAAGAGCAGCAGGCTGGAGAACCAAACATCCAGAGACATATTCTCCTCCCCCTTCAGAATGTATGTTTGGGGGGAGGGATGAGAGGGTATCCAGGATGTTTCCTACATTTTCGCCCTTGTCCCCCCGACAACATGGAGACACCCATGTCTTTCCCCTGTCACGAGGCCTATTTGTGCACCTGCTGCCTGACAGCATGTAGCCGTTGCACCGGGAGCTATAAAGTTCAGAAGTTGGACATTGACAACGTTCAAGCATCTTGGCATTTGGTTTACAAGACGTGGGTGTGTTTCCTAGCTTTTTTTGTTTGTATTGCATGTGAAATCCTGTGAAGATATCAAATGTATTCAAAGATCATGATTTACAAAAGGATATGTGTATATATTGAATTATATTGATGTATGTAAAAAAATGACCATTTTTGTCCCACTCTATTCTCAAAACAATCTCCATTGTTTGCTTGATTGTTTGAACCTTTGGCAGGGTGTGATCTCGGGCAAGATGAGTGAATTCCAGGGTTCTTCCAGCCAACTCTTTGACCCAAAAGGCAACAACGGCGCCTTGGACCGAACTTGTGGCTCTGGAGAGGTTTGGTATCCAATATGCCAAGGTGAGATTCACACTGTAGCAGTGTGTGCTGTTAAAAATCTGAGAAAGAAAAGCCTCAGGTGACTATTTTACCGAGATTTGGAGTGAAGCAACCAAGTTTCTTGAGCTGCATGATGTGTGATTTAGAAATCTCAAATTGCAAGATGTTTGGATGGCACTGGAGAGGGGATCTATTTGTCCTGACAACTTTTGCCAAGGTATTTCAACATGGTTTGCCTTCCAGATTGCAATTCGCCACTTGGATCCAGCATCCTTTTTTGTGCCTTTAGCATTCCCACCCGAGGTGAGTAAAGGGGCTGAGGTTACATGATTTTCCCATGGGTTTTCCAGCCATCCCAGGAACTACGCATCCCTCGTCAACATGACCCCGCGAGACTGGACATACACAATGGCCCTCGACTTACACGAGTAAAGAGGGCATGTCACTGTATGCATGTATTTGTATTATTTTGTATTGATGTCTATTCGTCATGTATTTCTTTGATCTCCTTTTCTTCCTTTCACCTTTTGTGCTTTGACAGGCAGCAGATGATCCTTTTCTACCCTACTGGAATGAGCAACTGAGCAGCAAGCATCGGCTCTTCCCTGGTGTCCCATTCATGTCTCCTCTCCACGCTCCCACGAAACAGATCTGCCAGGCTCAAATCTTCTGGTCCTACAGCAATTAAGGACAACCCGACCCCTCCATCATCCCATCCCCTCCAGTGCTGGGATTTGGGATTCGCTGATCCAGGACACTATTACAAACTCCTTCACCTTCAAGGCCTTTCCCAGCAGCATTTGTCCGTATCCCGAATCGCACCTGGACTGCAATTTCTTCATCCCACGTGGGAAAGTTATGAAGTCCATGGCGGCATTGATTCTTCATGGTACCAAATTGCTTGAAGGAAGTGCGTCCCGATGCCTGGGGTCGAGTTCAGTGAACTTATGTGCCTTCGGCAAGATCCAGGAATGACTTGTTTGATTCTGTGATGATGTCACATTTCACCACGAAACACCCAAGCGGCTCGACCTCGACGACCTGAGGCCAGGTTATTGCAGCCATTTCCTTAGTGCGCCGTTGCCGTTGATTGGTCATTTGTCATGAAGTTTCCTCCAAGGTTTAGGAGTGTCAGCAGTGGTAGACACTGCTATGGCAGATGCCTTGGACTCCATGAGTGCAGAGGCAACCAGCGATGTGGGGAACAGCCACCGAAAATCGAAAACAGAGGAAAAATCACCCGTCACCTGATATGAACAAGTCAATTTGGTAAGGGAATTCGTCCAAAATGCCCAGTTTCCATTCAGTTTCCCAAGGATCTATCATGAAATGTCATGATGTTCCATGATGTTTCAATCACATAAAGATATCCATAGATCCTTCAAACCACGATTTCCCACGATTTTCGTCAGCCAGGCATTTCAAACCGAGTTTGAAAGCTTGACCAGCTTTGGGACGCTCTTTGGAGATGCCCTGAAGACAGCAGACACCTTTGGATGCGTTGCTGTGGGGCACCCAAAAAAAAACATCACCAAAATGTGTCAAACATTTTTGACAAACAAGTGAAGATGATGGGTATACCACCTAACATGCCTAACAGGATGTTTCAAAAAAAAGATCTACCGAGGTGACTTGCCTCATCATCGCTTTCATCTACTTGATTCTCTTGCGCTTTCTCGTTGGAACCTGTCCTTCGGCAAATGATGGGAAGCACTTGGAGTCCGAAATTGGAAAATTTGGAAGATTGAAGGTAACTTCCAACCAGAATCTGCAGTACCTGCTTATACAACGCAAATAGGTGTAGCAGAGTAGCTTCTAGTTCATGGTTCATGAGTTTTGAACAGGACACTTGAACCTCTGAGGTTCACCCTCAAGACCCTAGTACGACACAGAAAAAAACAAGAGCATAATTTCTCCCGCAAGCCTCAAGCCTTTGGATGATAGTCCGTTGGCTGCTTGTAGTGTGCAAGTCTGAGGTGTTTGGACAGCCCTGTTTGCAGTGCTACCTGCTTGCAAACCAACACGCCATGTTTTGGAGTTGTGGACCAATGCCTCACTTGACATGTAAGCCTGAGAGCTGGTGATTTTGTAGATGCAGCTTCTTTGATCCCATGTGAGTCATGGCAAAAGGACCTGGCTGGTTCATGTAGAGGGGAGTATCCAATGGTGTTTATAGATAGATTTGTATATAGATATATATCTATATATAAATATGCATATTCCTGTCATAGATACCCTTTGGATTCCTCTGGCCCGTTACGGGAAATTCTATGGACCAACCCGTCCCCTTGGCTTTTTTCCATTGACTCCTAGGCTGGTGCTCTTCCTCTTGGGTGGTGGCCTTTTGATCGCACGATCCAGTGAGAGTCCTAGCAGCTGGCGGTGATTTGTTTCATAGACATAGCTGGGTTATGAAATGTTATGAATCATGAAGCACCATTCACCCCAGGTAAGACCTCATGACTGCAGTGTGTCAGATCCATGTATCAAATTTAAAAAATCCATTTTGCAATCCTAACAAAAGCATGACTGGGGTACCATTGGTGCCAACTTCCCAGGTCAATGTCAAGGTGCTGAATTATTTGATACTGGATATCAGATGGCCGTGGCTACCACCTCGAAGCTCAGCTGAAAGTTGTGAGATGAATGGCGACATGGCTACCAGCCGCGTGAAAGGTTGACAGTTTGCATGTGTTTTTTTTGGTGATCAGGAGTTGTGAATATAACTGAATATGTCACAGAGAGCAATCAAAATGAAGTAAGGATCTGTGTATTTCGGCAGTTGCAGTTGTTGTTTCTCTTATAATGTCTATGTTTTTTTTCATATTTTCATGGAGTGATTGATTGGATCTATATAGAGATCCCACCGAAGCCAATAGAAAGTGCCCGGATTCATTGAGTAGCTAAGGTATTTGACCAGTAGTGCCACTGATGCTCTGAACCAAGCCATGGATCCCAACAGCTTTCAGGTTGGGGTTGGATGGGCTTGGTGTTAGGTAGGTAGGTAGATAGATAGGTAACCAGGTAGGTGGGTGGCTAGTTGAGTAGTTGGTTGGGTTATATAATCAGTCATGGGATCAGTCTGTTTGAGTTACTTGGCTATTTCACCTTCACAACCCTTACTGAAGTGGAATCATAAGAGAGTCCCAAATTGGTGGTGGATGCCGAAATCATTTTCCAAAGAGCATCTCATGGGAAGCTAATTGCCGGCCAATGGTGCAGGATTTCAGCCAGAACCAGCACCATGGGATACTTCCCCTTGTCGTTTTGGTGTTCAACATGTCTCCCAGATTAGTTCCTCGCAAGTTACCCGGATCTGTTGCCACAGGTGGCAAGCGAGGAATTGGTTGGTGACGGTGCCAACTACACAGGAGATGCGGAAACACGGCTGGTCGCTCTAGTATTGCATCCTTGTGCTCTTCAATGAATCCGAAAGTTCCAAGATGAAAGGAAATCTCATAGAATCACGTACATATGTGCCCTGTGTCCAGTGAGGTAAGATCCGTTTTTGTACAAGGTATGCCAACATTTGGTTATTTTTTCACATCTTTTTACTGTGGAGCTAGACAGCTAGACTGATGTTACACTCCTACACTCCTGACATGCAAAAACAAGCGGGCAGGAGCTCAAACCCGCACGATCGACGGATATTCCTGTCTTGCGTTGGTACCTTAGAACTTTATTCGAGATTGCCTTTGACACCAGGCTTGTGAGGAGTGACGATAATGCAAAAATATTGCGCACTTGTTTTGTTCTATGACTCCTTTTCTCCAATTTCTGACTTGAGGTTGAGAAAGTTACATTCAGTTATCAGACCTGCGAGATGTTTTATGTACGTTTTAATGGTAATTATCCTTCACTATGCGAAACAAGTTTGCCCTGTGCAACCAAGTTGGGGAACCAACGGAACCTCTGCCGAAGACTATACGCAGGTGGCTTTTCCATGTTTTTTCCAGCAATGGAATGATGCACCAGAGAGAAGTCATTCCAAAATTTCGTTTATCAAGAAGAGTTTCCTGTCACACATTGGAGGCAATCATGCAGGATCTTAGCATAGATTCTTATGATTCCCTAGCGTAGGTTCTTAGGATTCCAAATGAAGCTGTTCTGTATTAGCCACCGAGACCGCCAAGTCCGTTGTTGAATTGCGAAGGGATGTGACGAGCGAACCTATTTCAGATTCCATTTTGTCGATATGTCATACGGAAGAAACACAAGCATCTTGAAGAGTCAACCCTCCACAAGGGCGAAGAAAAATTGTGCCAACAAAATCAGGCTGCCTTCCCCAATTCCAGTTTGACAGACAATTACTGCCACTGCCTCAGTGGTGGATCCTGGATCCTGGTCTCTTTGAGGTTGCACTCAAAAACGGTTGTAGAGAATGGAATCCCATTTTGGATGGCGCAACATTCAAGATAGAATCAGCTAGAATCACCTCAGACTGATTCGATTTTGGACTGGAGCTGTGTTGCAATAGGGATTTTTTCTGCATTCACCTCAAATCCTCCTTTCACCCTGTTGTTACCGAGGTCGTAATCCGTACAACTACGGTGCCTCTGATGACACAAAGGCAGCGAACGTGTGAACTCAAAGGGTCTGTTGGCACCAGCCAGATGTTGCAGAAAACTCTGGGCACTTTTTTGTTCATCATTTTTTTTCGTTGGCTTAGCCTTTGCTAAGCCCGCCCAGTTGACAGCAGTCTGATTTCTTCCGCGCAAGGCCAGCACAATTTGGTGCTTTACCACTGATAGCGAGGTAACATGGCAGGAGTGTCAACCCATTGGCGTACTGCGACCTGCATGCAAGCACGGCTTCTTGTCTGCAGTTGGAGAGCCGGCCCCTTCGAAACGGTGTCAACGCTGGCTTGAAACCACCGGGTTTTCATTCGTTCTGAGCGCTGGGTGTTGCACTTCTCTCAGCACCAAAATCTTTGAATTTGGATATCTGAACGAAAGTCCTGTTCTTGCCTTTCCCGCTTTTGTGCCCCTTCGTAAGGCTATAACCTACAATTTTATGTAATCAAGGAACTAAAGCCTTGACTTCCGAGACCAATTTCTCAGGCTATGCTGTTCCAGATGAAGCTATCCGAACTGTCTTGGAGCTGCTCGACATGTAGTTAGATTTCAGCAGATTGATTCTTAATGGCTCATTTACATGTCCACTTTCAAAGAAAGACTCCTCATCAGAGATCATTGTCAGTGGCGCCCCGAAGCTATGACCAGCAAAGAGAACTTGCAAGACATGTTTGATGATTTTGCCTGTTGGAGTGAACTGGCTGGCTTGCCATAGGCTCATAGATGTACAGTTGCACAGCCCTGTCACAGCTTCAACTTGTTGTGAGGTATGCTGCCTACACTGTTTGGGTGATTGCAGCATTGTACTTGTTCCTTGCCCAAGTTGCATTCTTCAAACTAGAGAGAGTAAATGAATGTAAATGATAGAAATGGGACACCAACAGGAGTCTTAACTTGAGGTTTCTGATCCTTTGCTTCTGCTCCCGTATTCGGGAAGCCATTGCTATCAACAAAGTCGCAGCGATCTTCGTGGTGCCTTGGAGCCGCATAAAGCTGGATGCTACAGTAGGGCTGTGAAGGGCCAGGAAGGACTGTAAAATGACTTGGGAGTTTCTACTGATCCCCCCCTACCAAAAAAAAACAACGATCAAATCCTTTATATAATATATAATATACATATATATATATATACGCGCAAACCGGGACGTTCGCCGACCCGACAGTACGGTGTTTTAAGGCCTTTTTTGACTTGTGCACCTTCGTTAGATTTTTTTTGGGTGTTTCAAGAAGATTTTTCTTCTTGCAACTCAGAATCAAGCCAATCCCGGGCATCAGGGTGAAAAGCGTTGGATGGGCTCACTTTACACGTTCCTTTGGAACAAGCCTCACGATACTCTTTCAAAGCTGTGAGCACCGAAAAAAGTCCTGGACAACGATGCAGCCTTGCAGCTGCCAAAACTTGTGTAAAGTATGTACCGAAGCAGTCCATTCCGTAGCACTTTAAACACGGGTTACATTACATGCGTGGGCATGTGTAAAGTATGTACTGAAGCAGTCCATTCCGTAGCATTTTAAACACGGGTTACATTACATGTTTGGGCATGTGTAAAGTATGTACCAAAGCAGTCCATTCCGTAGCACTTTAAACACGGGTTACATTACATGTTTGGGCATGTGNCTCCTGGGAACTAACAGGAATCCCATTCCAAGGCACTTTTGAAGACGATTTTCCTTTTTCCCAAGGGGGATATGTTAGTTTATAATTTGCTGCAACCATGGTGCTACCAAGGCAAGCAATCCAACGCTACTAGTTGTACCGGTGCTTCAGGCCCCTGGCGCTACCAGTTGAGATGACCCCAAAGACTCCGAGCAAAGAAAGAATGTCATGGCTATGGCTAATTGCCAAAAAAAATAGAAAACTAGTGAAAGTGTTAGCATCTCCACAATTGTTTGGATGTCATGATACAATGTTATTAGTTATACGTATCGATGTTTTCAGTTCTCAAGTCTTCTCCTGAACCAGGCACTAATTGCAGTGCTGTGGGTCGGAGTTTGGGTGTACTTTGCATCGTTCCTCCTGTCACAAGTGCCTGCAGATTATACTCCTTCAGACACTTTGCAGCACATGGCCGGAGAGCATCCGCTCTTGCGTGAGTGCATGGTTGATTTAATTTCATGTTTCTTTTTTGCTTCTAGGGGGCAATCATGAGTTGTGATGTTTGTGATCACCATCTCAGGCAGCCTACGAAACCTATGCTGAGGCAGATAAACAGCGCTGAAACTGGCTTTTGACAAGCCAGCCTTTTTGACGGCCCATAGGTGATAAACTGGGTATGAACTCATATGTTGCTTCGGAAGAAATGCGAGTAGCATCACCTTTAAAAGGCACGTCTTCAATCAAGTCTGCCATGTCTCCACGATGCCACCGGCAGGCATATGGCACAACGGACACACCAGGCAAATGCACCGACAAGTGGCCAACAGGTTTCACTTATAAGGCCAGGTATTGCAGCCGTGAAACTGGATGAAAACCTGTGCATGTCCTGCTGTGGCCACCAACAACAAGAGAAAGCCTCCAGGACGATGACAATTGCGAGACAGTGAATGGAACAGCCCACTGTTGGAAGTGCCTTTGGCATGCAGTTCATCATAGTGCGTTTTTGCAAAAAGATATATGTAAATTTATGTATTTTATGCATTATATATACATATTATATATATATTATATTATTATATATATACATAGATATATATATATATACATACAGTTTGTTTGTATTTTGGGTTGATGCATCTTGGATTTGGATCTGTCCACTTGTTGGTTCGCCAGAGCTTAAACCCTGAGGTGCGCACAGCCACGCTATGCATTTGACTATCGCTTTGCTGCTTCGTTCTTTATGCTCCTGTGGAACAACGTGCAGTCCTCGGTGTCAATGGGACATGATGGGACATCCTGAGGACATCCTGTGTCAATATCCACGTTGGGTTGAAGGCAACTTTTAGCAAAACTGAGGCGTTCAACATTGCTTGTGGCCAATTCATCATTGCTGCTGCGGTAACTTGACCAAGAAGACGGCGTGAAAGCGGAGCAAGGGTGGATTTGCACATAGTGTGTACTAGTTTGTACTTAGTCTATGGATGAAAATGTGTTTTGCATGGCTTTGTGAGTTTGTTGTGTGGCCTTGAAGAACAAAGATCATGTAATCGCATGAGGTTTTGCCACATGCGGTTGTATCTTTTTGTGGATTGTGTAAACGTGAAGCGCACTTAGGTATGTGCAGTCATTCATGCCTATACCAGCATATTGATTGAGTTGAAAACACATGGCCCCCAACGACCTCATCCATGTTGGTGGGAACTAGCTAGTGTCAGCAGCTCAACCACCTTGATTTCTGCAGGCAGCTGCCTGGTTCTTCACTCCCAATTCGGAGAAAGGAAAACGAGGACTTGAAGTTTCTGCTGTTCAAAAGACCGGGGACAAAAAAAACGAGAAAGATAATACCGTTAGCAAAACACTCTGACAATGCCAAGCATCAATGTAATGTCGTGCGCTAGCCTCCAAGAGTCATTAATTCAATTGCCCATTGATGAAGGAATGTCGGAGCAATTTGTAGTCGCATGATTCTCCATTTGTTGAGCCAGGATGCACGCGCCAAGCAGTCTATTGGGCAGTGCGCTACCATTTGGGTTCATTAGCGTTCGGATCCTTTATCATTGCAGTGGTGGAGTTCATCCGATACACCTTGCTCCTTGGCTCAGGAGTTTTCCCAGCATATCAAAACAATCGAATATGTTTTTTTCCCATACAAAGATCCTCAACTGGACGGTTTTAGTGATGAGCAAATGAGCAATGGGATGATTGCTTTCTATATAAAATGATGTGCCAATGAGCAATAGTGCTTGTAATTTGATTTGAAGACAAGTTTGTTTGTTTGTCCAAGGCTATATTTGCAAAAGCAAGCGGAGGCACAGAAGAATCGAGTGCCTCAAGCTGGAATGGTCAAAGGTCTGTCATTTGGCATCCCAGATGCCACAGGAACATCTTTTGGGGGGCTCAGGTGATGGTCATGATTTTGCGGATCACGCGGTGCTGCTTGTGGTGTTTGGAGAGGTTCATCAAGTTCGTGAACAAGACGCCACGTCAGCAGTACAGTAATACATCAAGTTGAACCTCATATGCCCACCTGCTTGCACATGATGATTCATGTTCTATAAGGAATGCATACATCCAGATTGCCATCAATGGACACAATTTCTGCACTGCAGCAAAGAAGGCCAGTTGATCCAACATTGCCATGTTTTTCAGGTGGATACATCTGAAAGATGAATCCCAAAAGCTGCGGCAAATCTGATGCTGCAGTTTTTTGAGGCGTTCTTCTTGATTCTGAACAATGCATTGCGCTTTGGGGCTGTTGCATTGCTGGGATCTGTTATTAATCTTGTTGGGTCTCTTGGCTGATGATTTCATTGCTAAGCGGCTATTTCGGGAGTACCGGGGGGGGTTTTGCATGCATCTTGATGCAACTCCTCCAAGTACACTGAGGTACCTCTTCATCATAGCTGCTACGGTCAGAGGCTGAGACATTCGGCAGATGGACAGATGAAACAAACGATCAGCAACGATGAAGTGCTGAATCTCTTGAATGTGATCCAGGTGGGCCTCGGCTATTTGTATTTGTTGGGGATGCACCCTGATGCTTTACCCGTCGTTCCCATTGTTTCTCAGTAGCAGAGACAAGGGCAGAAAGGTATTTTTTAATCTGAGATGTCAAGAGTATAGAGAGTAAGTGAGAAAGTCAGAAGCGATAATGTGATTGAGGTGTACTGCAGTTGTGCCAGCTGGCAATCCTTAATAGGCTGAACAGGTGTAGGGCTACGGTGTTTTTGTGATACAAGTATCACTGCCGCCGCCCCTGAGATCTCATATGTGGTTTGTGGCTATGTGGTATCTCGCTTGACTCTGAACGTCTTCGGATTGGCAGTGTCGACCTTTCAGCAGTTTCTGGGCCTTGAAAATGGTGGGGTTTTGGTCGTCAACTCCTGGGTCAAGAAATCCAAGTTTTTTCAGGTGTTTTTAGTGTCCATGGAAACTTGGGATGGATGGAAACAAAGGTGCTTCCTGCTGTGCGAGGAAGAAAAGGAGAAAATTGAAGGTGCGGTTTTTGCAACAAAATGACTTGCTTTGAATGAAGTTTGTATGAAGCATCAGAGATGGGCACAACATTTCGCCCGATTTGAAAAGTACTCCCATGCATTTCTGCAATGTCCTCTTGAACAGCAACTTGAACACCATGAGAAGGGTTTTGTGCTCATCCATGACTGCTTCCGAAGGTCACCATGACTTCATTCCGACACAGATGCTCAAAATACTTCAGCTGAAGCCTATGGAAAACGAGCCCCTTGAGATGGACAAGGAGTAAGATGGAGTCTTGGAGAAGTTTGCCTCATTTGTACCACCCAAATTTCCTATCATCACGCACACTCCCAAATAACGTCACGTCGAGATGATGTACGTTGGGAAGCTTGCCAAGAAATTGGGTCAGGGAAGTTGCAATTTCGGATCTTCTCCCCAAAAAGGCGTTCAAAGATCTTGAGATATGCGTCAAAAATGACCCTACCAGAAACTGGCTGTCCTGAGGGCGGCTTTCTTTTTGCAACCTCACATCACGACGTGGCAACAGCTGAGGGCGAAGGCTCCTTTTGTTGCCATTTTTTGCATGAAAAAGCCATGCTTTTCAGCAGCCAAAGGCTCACCGCATTGCTTTTTCAAAGGTCCAAAGGATCATGATTAAACGGTTCCAAAACCAACAGATCTCTGGAAATTCGCTGGAGCCTGTTTGCAAGCTTGGAGCTCATCGACTCCACGCCTCATCCCATGATCCTGAGAAATCTTGAGAATGCAGATGAGATCCAAGCTTGTACACAATGTACCTTTTTAAACGGGCTCAAGCGGAGTCTCATTCATGGGAGTTTGATTTGCCTACTATTTTTGTATGATTTTGTAGATTTCTTCATTGGAATCATGTCATCCATGACAATTGCTTGTTTTTTTGCATTCCTGTGCATTTGTGAAGCAAGGTCAAGCCCAGATAAACTTGTAGTGCTTCACGTTGGAGCAGTTTGTGCTTTATGGATGCAAAAAGTGGAGTTTTGCCGAGCTGGTGGTTTCAATTTTTCACCTTGAAGAAGCTACAGGAATCAATCAGATTGCAGCTTGTTCGTTGTAAGACATGGTAAGACCTGACATACACCCCAGATGGCAGACGCGAGCCTAGGTACCCTTTGACACCATGGAGAATTGGGCGAGAGTTGGACACGGCAGGAAAAGGGGTGAGCCAGCCGTTGCCTGGAAGATGAAGACTCTGAGTTGCTTTGGGGTCAAAGTTGCAAGACAAGAACCATCAAAACCAGATTGTGTGAAAAAACTCTGCTGTGGGTAGGATGACTTGACTCCGCCATATGCACTATAGATTCGCGATAGGGGTTTTGGCTCAAATGGGTAGCTAGGGAGGACTTGGGCAGTTACCTGTCCAGGATGGCAACTTGGGAGCGTTTCAGCAGATGGCCAGTGGGAATTCCAGCGTGGCAACTTCGCTTTTTTGTAGCTGATTTCATGTAAGCTTTCCCTGGTTTCATTGTGCTGAGGTGGCTCTATCCTATGTAGCTGTCAACACTGTCGCCGTGATGCTTCTAGCTACACATGCATGGTGGGCTGGTGGCTATGGTTACCAAAAGTATGTGGACATCCTGGGCCTGACAAAGGAAGGGAGTCGCTTGACTGAGAGAGTTCCAAGAGAGTCCAACTGGTGTGCACCAAACTCAGATAGCTGGAAGTGGAAAGGATGATTTTAAGACTTGAAAGCATTTTCCTAAAGAATCTTGACAAAATGAATACACCTTTGGGGTTTGGCTGATGAAGAGCAAGTGTGGTATGCGAACTGAGGAGATTTGTCCACCAAAAGAGCAAAAACCCTGGCGGAGAAGGTGTGGCTGACAGTTTTTCTGTAAAGAAAGATGGCTGTGTTGCTGAAACTAGCTGTGTCGGAGGCCAGTTTCAAGCTCTTCACGGTGATTTGTAAGATTTTCTTGCAGTGGCATCCTTACTTGACGGTGCAGTTGCAGTGACAAAGAGTGAGTGTACCGAAGCCAAATCAAATGATAGGCCCTCCAATCCGGTACCGTTTTCAACTAACGTTTATCATGTCCCATGAAATTGAAATGATGTGAAGGGTGCATGAATCATCATGAACCCATGATAGTGGAGACATTTGCCCAGGTTTGCATTACTGGTCAATCTGGTTGTTACCCTCTTGATGATCAACGCTTGCGCTTCTCACGAATTGCAGCTTCTAGCAATGATTCTTGGGAAAGTTGCAAAAGGGATGGCAGCAAGATGCCCTGAAGAAAGTCATAGATACTTGACAATTATCATTGTAATTTGAATATACTTATATAGGTATATCGGTATATATTCATATGATCATATGTATCTACGTACACTTACATCTATACACGATATTTGATTACTACATTTGATTCTTGCGATTGCAGTTTGCATTGTTTTTTAATCAGGGTTACCTTGCAGCAAACCGCCACTGGTATGTAAAAGCAGGGCACCTCGCCATTTTCTGTTGCAGCTTTTTCAGGATTGTCCTCTATGGTGCATGTTTGGCCGTGGGTACTGATGTAATTCCTTTGACGCATCTTGGTGACAAAGAGGAAGTAAAAATAAGTAAAACAATACTGCAATAGCACATTTGCATACATTTGCACCAAGTGTACCGATGGAATCTCAGTGTGGTTTGCAACAGCTGCATTTGATTCTGGGATGAGGTTCTAATGTAAACTCCGGATTGATAAACCCCTGTTTATTTACAGCAATTGGTACGCCAGAAAAGTGCTGAATTGCTACTAACATGGTACACCCCAATGAGCCCTAGCCCTTGTTCCAAGAAGCTCACTACATCCACGGGATCTTCACTGCATGGTTCTTCACCCTGCTTCATCATGTTTGTGTATCCCTTTTGCATGAGTTTCGGCTGCTGCTGTTTTCCAGGAAGAACACTTGTGATCGTATAGCGGTGGGGGGTCACTTGCTGCTATTAGTTTCAGTGCTTTGTCCAAGCTCAGACTCCTGGCAAAATTGGCAGAATCTTTTGGAGGAAGGGCAAGCAGTTACGTAGGCCTTGTTACCAGGAGCCTCACAAAAGCTTCCAGTATTAATGAATATTCGTTACCATTTTGTTTTGACAAACCAACTATTTTTTCATGTGCTTTCAGCTGCCAAAAAGGACATGGACTTCTTGATGATGGGAGGGGGCCGTGCCCTCTTACGCGCTCTGGCGGGCATCCTTTTCCCAGATTTGCGGACAGTGCTGTCTGCAAATATGGTAAGAAGCTTAGAAATTGACAATTGAGTAATCAGTTCACCTCGGTTGGTTGGGCTATATAGGGATTATACACCCCTGAAGTTTAACATGGAACCTAAATATCACCAAAAATTCTAAAAGGAAAATCATCTGAACTAAAGTCACCTCCATGACTTTAGGTTCCAAAACGTTTCATTTCCAGTGTGTTTTAAAAAGCCAAATTATAAGGATTCCCATTAACCAACGAATCATGAAAGGTCATCAGCCTGGCTTCGATTTGGAAGCTCAGCAAGGCTGCAGAGGTTGCCAATTTTTGATGGGCGAAAAAAACATGCCACCTTTGATGTGAGTTTTTTGGTATCTAATTTACATGGGGATGTATTTTTGTCTTCCTAATTTGATGTCCTTTTTTATTTGAGATTTAATTATTTCATGAAACTGTGGTGTTTTTATGTGTGTTTGTTGGTTTGTTTTTGTTACTTCTCAATGGCCGGGGGCCCCATACTTACAACATCGGCAATCGATGACAGGCGATTCAAGGTGGCAACCTTACATGCTATATCCTCTCAGCAACCTGTTCCGAGATCAGTTGCATAGTACAAGTGATGTTCCTGTTCCTTTTGGCACCTTGGCAGGGAGTTTTTAGGAGAGGTTGTGTTCTGAATATCGGGTAACCACAACAACAACAACAACAACAACAACAAAAAAAAAAAGGAAGACAACGACATCCACCAAAGACCAACA
Organism: Breviolum minutum Mf 1.05b.01; assembly: GCA_000507305.1. Lineage (NCBI taxonomy): Eukaryota > Dinophyceae > Suessiales > Symbiodiniaceae > Breviolum > Breviolum minutum. Next base: position 32,379 of record DF240365.1, on the reverse strand, counting down.
ATCACAACCACAAGAATTCCCATGATCTCAGGTAAGGCGATTGGTGAATGAAAAACTGGAAGTCAACCTGGAAAACATTGACATCACCGGAAAGTCGCATGCACGGAGAAATTTGCTCTCTGTATTGGTGGATGCCGACATTACATTGGATTCAAATCTTCGTATTTGCTGCTTGGCCGTGAGAGCAAGGTGTGTGAATGAGTTCCATCAAAGCCATGATCCCAACATGCGTTTATTTTTCACAGATCTTTGGTCTTCTTTAGCTGAATTCTCGGATCAGCATGAGACCTTTCAGAGGGAGTAAACCTCGCAGAAATGCCGGTGTTAATGGATATTTTTGAGTGAATTATACTGGCTCGACACCACACGAAAGGAATCTTAAAGGAACTTTGGGGTTCGAAATCCTGAAAGACACCGTTAATTCAGGTTGCTCAAATCTGGCGAGTTGCAGCATATTCAACCATTTAGACATCTTTGCTTTGCACCGCACAGCTTATTTAGTGCTAAGGTGCTCCCAGCAACAAAGCACAACATCTTTTGGCGCAGGATGTGACTCCTGACAAGACGTCATTGGAAGGACGCGAGGGCGATGTTTGAAAGACAAACCTCCGAAGAGCCAATGGTCATCATTGAAGAGTAGGGCTTGTTGATGAAAGGAAGTCTCAGATCAACAATTCATCAAGACATGAGATTTGGGTTTCGAACTTGTTTGTTTCAAGCTTGTGGCCTTAGGTAATTAATGAGGATGGTGTAGATCCTATGAAAGGTTCTCAATGCCACTTAGCAACTCACATCCCGCTCGTGACATTCGGATGTAGCATAGAGTTGCGAAAGAATCAGATTCTGCATCCAAAAAGATTATTCCAACCATGGTCAAGGAGTGCGGTGGTTTAGAGTTTACATATATCTGGGTCTACATATATTATATGATTAGATTCATAGATGTTGCATGATTTTGGCTTCCTTGACATCCACCAGATCTTGTCTTTCAGCAGGACTAAAGTTTCATCACCTGGTAGCTGAAGCAGACCGTTCAAAGCTACGTGAATTTCTGAAGCGTCTTGGCCGACTCAGGGTTTCTGTGAATGAGATGATGAAACCCCGATGATTCTCCACCTCCATTTAAGTTGGCATATTTTGAGAGAATTTCCGGAAATCTCCGAATCTACAGGATCTTGATCTTGTCTTCCGGCTGTTTTTTCTTAAATATGGGACGGAAATCATAATTTACCCAGATAAAGGGTCTTATGTTATGGGAATCCTGACTGAGGGAAAATGATGGGCTGGCTTAGCGTATGAAACCCCTAAACTTTGGGTTCAATAGTGATGTGGGAACTTGTTGGCAGGCAAATTTTGCAAACCAGTATGTGTGCCAAATATCCCATTCATGATGGTGTATTCAGTAATATTAAATATCCCAAGTGACAATGACTTTTCCATTTGAAGTGTTTTGAAGAAGGACTGATTGTAGAGGTGCGATGAACGTGCCTTTTAAAGCATGCTGAACGTCTGACGACTGAACCATCTGGGAGGATTGAATTTTCATGATGCTGGTCGATATGGTAGGGCCATGTTTCTCTCAATTGCAGCACCCCCAGGTTTGTGACAATTTTTGGGGTGATGGCACATGTGTGTTGTTCAATCCTTTCCTGCGACATTACATGCGGTACATACATTTCACGCAGCATCAACCATCCCTAGATACAGTAGATCTTACGACTATATATAGGTATATAATTGTGCATATATATATATATACATATGGTTCAGTCGCACTGAGTGGCACGAATGTATACTCATGTGTGTCAGCCAACCGCATTGGCTGACTGACCTTCAGTGATTTGATATTGGTTGTTTTCTGCTTCGTTAAGCACATTAGTATCAGTATCAGTATTTGTCTCATATCATTGTTTTTGGTACTTTGTTTGAAGCCAGTTGGTATTTAACGTTCAATGTTTTTCTGGATTTTGTCAAGTGGCAGAAGTGTGCTTTGATGTTTTCATTCAACCAGAAAAGTGTCCAATATGAGTTAAGCCTTAGAGGTTTTGGATTGTTAGAAGGCACAAGAAGTGACTTATTACCCCACCTGGACCGTTTCTTTCGCCACCTGAAAAAAGTCTCCGAGTCGTGCGGGGATGGTCAGCGAAGCAGTGGATCTTCAGAGTGAAAGTTCCACGTCCGTGCAGGGAGGTCAGACAGAAAATTCATGCGGGCTTTGGTATGGGTGGCACCCAATAGTCGATATGTGACACAATTTTCCATGAGAGTTTGCAGTGAATTCGCTATTTATGTTTTGATGATCAGCCGAAAGGAACAAGATTATTGTCACACACTATATAATCGCCAGGGAGTCCAGCTTCATCCATGTCGATCCAAATGGGATGCTCAGCTGGATGTTTTTGCTTGAATTTGGCCATTTGTTGGAAGATTTTTTAGGAATGTAGCCGGGTAGTGCCAAGATCTGAGGTGAATCAGGACGTTTGCTGCAAATCTTTCATGCCAGCATTCCACCCGTGGAGGGTGAGGAAAGGAAAAAGCAACCTCGACATATCGTGGGCATACAGGAGCGGAATTTTACCGGAGGGCTCTGTTTTTAAGGGATTCCAATAGATTCTAATACTGCAATTAAGTTGGGAAAATCTTCGAAGTTTGCATATCACAGGATCCAAATTTTACATGTTTAAGCCACCGGACCGGCTGTAAAAAAATGCCGGAAGACAGGTAGCTGTGTTGGCTGGCGCAGGAGCAATTCAGTGCGCAAGACTTTGCTGAAACAGCCGAGCCACAGATGTACATGGACCACACAACCGATGCTGAACAAGTGCAGCTGGGCACTAGGAATGTTTTGTGAGAGCTGGTCGTTTTCCATTAGCAACGTTGTATGAGTATCTCAGCTGAGGTATTTGTCAACCCAAAATTTGGCAACTTGGAGAAATTGCGATGGACTGTTCTTTGCGCCCAGAATTTTTGTCAAGCGCTGCAACCATTTGTTTTTTCTTAAATCTGTTTAGCTCAGGCAGCACAACAGCAAGGCTGAAAGCTCAGGACACAAGACTTCAGAAACGTTTGTCGTTTTGTTGGCCCTTGACAAAGCGCTGGGCTTTTTGTTGAGGTTTTGAGGGCCGACAACGAAGACCACCAAGTACTGGCTCTCGAGGTTCACGAGATTCCAGGGGATCTGCCAGTGGCTTGTCACATATCAGCCAGCAACTTTGTAGGCTGTGATAATTGAAGGCATCAAGAAAAAACTTTGAAGATTGGGTCACAAATTCAGGTTTAAGGATGTTTATGTGTGTTTAAAGCTGGCTCTTAGGATCTCTTGGGTGTATCAAAAAGTATCATGGAAAAAAACAAAAATATTGATACATATATATATATATATATCGGTGTTTCCAAAAATAGTGGTACCCCCCAAAACACTTTCAAAATGATCATTTTGAGTTTTCCAAACCCATGGTTGTTGGGGAAACCCACCATTTTTGGAAACATCCATATCAAATGACTCTTGGTGCCAAGGCTCAGCATCATCTTTACGCTCCTCTGTGGCTGGATTGCCTGAGATTAGCTCCGTGAATTTGATCTTCAATGGTTACTCAGAAGGCGGAGAGTTGATAGATTTCAAGGATGTTCACCGTACCATGTTGCTCCCAGTGAAATTCCCAGTGAAATGATGTGAAATGCCCAGTTTGCTCAACCTTTTTTGGTTTGTGGGATATGACCTTGGGGTTAGTAAACCACCCCTATCTGTTTTGAATTGTTTGGTGCTTGCCACTATCACAACTGCCTGACCGGAAGGCCTAAGCATTGTGGAAGCGACTCTTCGCTTCGATACCTTCCGGGGGGAGCAGAACAGGGGGGAACCAGCACGACTGCCTGAGATGAGGCACGTATGGAGCAGGAAGGATGTTGATAAAGACGTTACAAAGATATACAGAAATCACATATATTGGTGAATTGATGTGAATTAGCAGATTGAAATCTCTTTTGAAAATTCACGGATGTTCCAATAATATCCCAATAATAAATCCTTTTTCACAAGAATTTCATCCCCCCAATTTTGCTACAATCAGTATTTTAAGTCGTTCCAATTTCCGATGTCATTCCATTCAAGGCATTGGATTCGCAGCCGCCACTGGGATCAGTTCCGCAGCTGGGTTCAAACCGAAACCCAGCGTTGCTGTGCTGGGCAAGTCGACCAGGCGGAGCTTCCAGTTTCCAGTAGCAGGTGACACAAAAGATGAGCTGAAGATAACTGTGACATAATTGCCCCCCCCCCCCCAAAAAAAAAAAAGCATCCCAAAACTGTTTGAGATGACAGTTCTCTTTTGGCATTCTTTTGGCAGCTCTTCATTCACCACTCATGCACAGGTGCAATCATTTGAAGGTCCGTTGGAATTCTACTATCCAGGGCAGCCGGACATGACACTGGTGGCAGGAAGCGTCAATGTTATGGGCGCCTTGATGCAACAGTGTCAACAGTCTTAGGGCTTCATGATTGCCACCTGTGGTGAGAAGTTTCACAGATAGCAATTGCAGATGTTTCTACTGCTTTCAAAAAAAAACAGCCGGCACGTTCCTTGTTGAGACAGAGACTGAAACATAATATGACGTTTGAGGTATTCAGAATGATTGGGATAGCGAAAATGAAGAAGAGGAAGAGGAAGATGCCGAGCAGGACGAAGTGGAAGGCAACGAAGGCAACAAGCCGGGCATCAGCCACTTGATACTGACAAGGTTGGAGATGCTGATACCAAGAACTAGAGGCAGAAGTCACCGTTTCATCGATGTCTAAAATGTTTTTTGGAGTTAGAAAGCGCGTGCTTTCTCCAGTTTGGTGGACCAAGGAAATAACACAAGGTTGACAAAGAGGGGCAAGGACACTGCATTGGCTCCATAGTTGTCTGCTTGCTTCTGAGCTGGATATGACTGAGAATCTTCTATGCACGGTGCCACGTTCTGTGCAGGAGCAGGCGCATGCTGGTGGCGCAGCGAGCCTAGTTACTGCCCAGAGATGTGTTGCCACATCATAGCATTATCAGTTGTCGTAACATGTCGTAACTAGCTACCGTGATCTTCAGATACTTTCACATGTTCATGGCAGTTCATGAATGAGTGGAATCTTGATGTATCCACCGCACATGACTTCCAAAGCCACTCGTTGGTTTGAGGCACAATCCGGAGGCTCAACCGACAGCATGGGCGTGAATATTAGCCCAGCGGGCTCCGAGGAAGGTCATGTCGAAGACGAAGAAGATCAAGAGTGTGAAGCAGAGGCACCTTCAAAAAACCATAAAACCAAAAAAATAAGGGTACCCCCAAATCATCAATTCTAATAGGGTTTTCCCTTCTAAACCACCCATTTTGGGGTACCACTATTTTTTGGAAACATCCATATATCTAACAATGATGAGCCACATGCCAGGCCTCAGAAGGCATTGTTTTGTTTAGAAAACTAAGTGGCAAAAAGTATCGCAATTCCAGCTCTACCATTTTACCTTCAACTCCGGCCGAAAATAATTTAATCTATTTGCGATATGGTAGGTACGGTGATGGAACCTTTATTTGTGACACAAAGAACTAAAGTATCACAAAGTGACATGTCAATATCATGTCAATACATTTTGCCTCAAGGCCAAAATGGATCTGACTGGTCCACGTATGACTTGCGATATCGTGCAGTTTAGGATGCTTTTTGGATATTTTGTTGGAAAGGTCTTTGGCGACAACCCCTTGATCGACCATGATGGCGATGCGGAGGCCGAAGTACCAAAATTCATGTCAATTCATTTTGCAATGGACCTTTTTTTCTGCGTGAAACCCGTCAGGTAGATGCACTCTTGGTCGAAGCTGGGATTGAATTTCTTTCTTTCAGAGGTTGATGATTTTTTCAGGCGTTTGGCTACCAGGTTCTTGTCATGGTTTGCCAAAGATTTCCCAGAGTTGCAGCTTAGGAAGTGGAATGCAAGGCGAGATCAAGGATGATCTTCGCGGAAAGATGTTGTTCCTAGTGTGATAATCAAGAAGTCCAAATCTTGTTGATCATTTTTCCAGAGTGGGATGTATAGGGATGTTCGGACATGAAGCAAAAGCGCAGTTTCCCCCATCACGTTTCAAACGATGTGGAAAAACGCATCATGTTGGAAGACATGGAAAACTGCAACAGCCTCAAGTTGGAGGCGTTTTACCTTGCATTGTTTCGCCAGGCATTCTCACAATATAGAAAGCTGAGTACGAAACCGCGAAAATCAAAACGCTATGGACACCTTTGTCGCAACCGTCCCTTAGAGCCAAGTTCCTTTGGTCTGCAAAACTGTGGCCACGGGCACAAGAAAAGTTGGCAAATTTAAATATGTTTGCGAAAGGTATCTGACAGTGACTAATGTTCATGTTTCCCTTACAACTTACAAGGTATCAAATATGTTGAAATTAATATATTTGTTTATATCCATATACACACACACATATATATATATATATGCGTGTATTTTCACTACATATATATATGTTGGTTTGTGCAATAGGAAGTGTATGATATAAATCATATGGAAGTTATGTCAATATGCCAGTAGTATTGCACATTCAATAGAATGAGATACTGTAGATACGGATAATCGTCAGTGGATAGCCAAGCGCCACCTATGTTTATTGCTGTAGATTAAAAGAGGCCAAGAACTGTTTGCAGTCTCGGGGTTCTTTCATCCCAAAGTTGTTCCAGTGAGTACTGTCCAGAACGACTATGGTGGAAGACATCAAGCTTGGTGAAACGTAATAAGTTGATTAAAAGACCAGTCAGTGGGTAAAACCCTGCTTGCTTATTGCAACTAAATAGGGGATGATACTACCACTATGATTAATTGGTGGAGGGCGATGATAGTCCATTCTGAAAATGACTATGAACCGAGTATGTCCTGTATGTAAAAAAAGACTACCAAAAAAAAGATGAAAGGTAAATATTAAAAGTGATATTGCAAGAAGAAACCTTACTCAAAACAGACGCAAAAAAGAATTTGATATACCCTCCAGGGAACTAACATATCCCCCCAAAATGGCATTTTGAAGATGATTTTCCTTTTCCCAAGGTGGGATATGTTTATTCCCTGGAGGGTATTTATTTAAAAAACAAACAGATTCTTCCCAAATCCCGAGTTTCCAGTTCTCGTCCTGTTTGATGCCCAAGGCCTTGATGCAATTCCGGAACGGCCATGAGACGGCAAGGTTCACGCGGGGTTTCCGTAAACGCGAAGGCAATGGCAAAGCCATGTCATCTCCTTTGATGTTTGAAGCACCCCGGATGTTTCAACATGTTTGAAGCTAGGTATGGATAAAAATGATTTGGTATTCAAAGATGATAGCACTTGGAAAGTTTTGCTTCCACTTCTGAGGGGCAAAAACATATCAAATCAAATGAATATGAAATTGCTGTGTCATCTTCCCTTTTAGGCTTGATAGAAGCCTCATGTACAAATGCTTGGCGCGACTATCATCCCTACCGGTGGGTGGAGTGGTTCCAAGCTTTACCGCATAGAGTGGTCCATTGGTCAAATCAGAGCCATCGTGGCATGGATTGCTCATTTTGTTATGTCTATTCTTTACTTGTCCCAAGAGTTGTGCAGATTTTGTTGGTTTTTGTTGAGCAATTCGGTGTATGATTTGACCATATTTGACCAGGCTAGAGCTTCGCAATTCCCAACACGAAACAAAATTTAGCTGCGCGGGAGGGAACGCCATTTGGACAATTTCACATTCGCGTTTCTTGTCAAAGTGGCAGCACCCATCGTCGTCGCCCTTGGGCATGTTCAAGCAGTACCGTGTTGAGCTGAAGATGCTGATGCAATGGATAGTATTTCTAAGTGGATTAACCAAGATGCATGACAGAAAATGCACACTAGCCGAAGAATCCAAAGGTGGTCGTTTGGAGGAACGAGTCCTTCATATCGATCCATGTGATTAGATGTATTTAGCCTATCTAGCTACACTGCGATGGGGCTCGCCAGTCCATCCGGCCGGAGGGCATGTGCCGCAGCAGCGGTGCTGATGGTGATGTTGCCCCACATGCTGAACCCAGTGGGGGCCTCAGACAGTATCATCACATGTGTCATCCACGTTCATGTTTGCCATTATCTTAAACAGTCTATCCTCCAAGATGTGGAAGGCAAATGCATCGATTGGATAGGCAACACCAACACTAAGGTGGGACTTACTCTGGTTTCAAAAGAGGCTGCCAGGACAGAGTCAGTTCAAAGAGGTTCATCCCACGAGCATTGAGTTTTCGCAGCCTCGTAGGACTGGCGCTTCACAGCGGGCAACCGACTTTTCAGAAGAGGTTGAGGTCGCATGGGAAGTGATGGGAAGCCATGTGATGAATTGAGCTTCGTGGAATCTCCTGGCCACTTGCAGGTGCCAGTTACTGCTAAAGAAGTGCTACAAGAAGCAGTAAGAGCTGAACTCAGATTTTGAGGATGTGAAGTAGGGATGTGCACAGCATGTTTCAATTAGGAATTCGAACTTCACTTAAAATCATTTAAAATCGTGATGAATTGTATCGAACTGAGAACTGAGATATTTTGGATTTTAGATTATTTTGGTGGTTTAACGATATTCCAGTTCACTTCAATATATATATATATATACATCATCTCTTTTCCCGGTTTGATCCAAAACCCTCCCTTTTGCAGGTGATTTACTTCGACGTTCTGGTGGTGCAGGGTCTTTCAGCTGCGCTGTTGTCTTGGGCGGTGCCTGCATCTCGGCCGCAATGGATGGCTAATGTTACGCACAGGGCTCTACGTTCGCCGTCGTGAGCCTCGGCGAGCCTCCATTTTGGGATTGTTTTTTCAAGGAGAAACAACTGTTGTTTAGGCATGTGTGAAGTATGTACCGCCGGCGAACGTTCCACCCGCCAGACTTAAACATATGGTCATGTACAACATGATACAAAAAACGAATGCCAAAATTGCAGTCTCGCTGTGTTCTTCGACGGCGAACGTAGAGCCGTGTGGGCAATGTTACATCCCTGAAGATTAACGGCTGGGCTGGAACATGTCCTCATGGAGGCTTGGGTGGAAGATAATCTTCTCCTGTCTTTTTATGGGTGAAAAATGTAGGTTCCTGCTGTTAATCTTCCAGGGTGTACTTGTTGATGTCTTGGGTCCACTTTCCACCGTGGTTCACAGTGGATTAGAAATCTATTCAGTTTTATGAGGGGGCCAAGAGTAGCCTTCACGAACTCCACTGTTACATGTTGGGAGGTTTACCCAATTGATGTATCTTACACTTCGGTAAACTAACATATCCCATGTGAAGGGTAGTTGGGAAGATGAGTTTCCTTTCCATTGGTGGGATATGTTAGTTCCCTGGAGGGTAAGGTTCTAAAAAAAAAAATCCTGTGGTTCGTACATGTTTGTTCGCGAAATTAATCCGAACATAGAAGAAGAGTCAATCAGAAAGTTGGAGTTATCATCCCCCTTACTTATATCACTAATAAAATAGAAAGCCTGTGTCCCTATAAAATCGGGGGATGAGTTCTGCTGGAGCCTGTGGCAGGTGGAAGCCTTCTTTGGATTCCAGGGGCACCGCGGATTGAAGTGTGAGTCTCAAATGCTGGATAACGATGCTCAGGATGTATGTGAAAGTGAAATGTTTGGAAATCGTTCACTTCTAAATCCTGAATGGCTAAGAGGTCATCAAACATCAGTTTTATACACAGAAAGTGGCATAGAATTGTGATGAATGTTGACAATTCTATGGTAGATTTTTCCGTATTTATCTATAGTGTTTTACCTGGAAAAGTTGTGAAATATTGAAGACCCACCTGTAAGCCCGGCCTCATGAGTTCATCCATGTTTTCAGGTCTCAGGGGTGCAGCTAACTGGATGGAAAGCTCCATTCGCTGGAGCTGCCTTTGGTGCTTATAGCGTGCAATTGGAAGGTCCTGAGTGACGAAAGATCCGGGTTGAAATCCGTTACGTTCCTGGGAACGCTTAAGAAAATAATCTTCCCAGCTACCTTTAAGGGGGATATGTTGGTTCCCTGGAGGGTAAAACTTGCGAAATCTGCTTGTATCCTGTGTTAGTCCTAGAGGTATGTTGAGGCAACTTCTTGTTAAGTGAAATTTGGAATCATGACAATGATGATGTGTCAGACAGGTGAAGTAAGGTTGACTGTTGATAGGAAAGATATCATGGATGAGCCAGGTGATGCTTTGAGCGGCCGATACAGACAACTGTGCACGTGGACAGCACAACAATGCCAGCGGGCAACAGAAGCGATTAAAAAAAGTGCTGTTGCCCAGGTGGGTTCGCGCTGTCAATCGTAGTGTCCACTCGTTTTTTTAAGCGTTCATCTTCCAAGCTTGTGTTTGGCCACTTGACCGCTGAAATATATACAAGTTCCCAGGTGTTGAGGTATTAAGATTATTAAGAAGTAGCAATCTCTAGCAGCTAGCAGATCTCTTGTAGACCTCGGATTGCCACTGAGATATGAAGCGTCCTTTGCAGTGTCCATTGCAACAAGTGCAACATGTTCTTTGCAGCCTTTCTGACTGTTCAAAGAAATCTCAGCAGCAGGCAGAAGAAGCAGCGAGGGAAGCAGCTACCCTCCCCCAGCAGTCTTTGCTGGGATTCTGAACAACCTCCCCCATCCCTTTTGCGCGAAAGAGAAATATCTAGAAAAAAAACATATATGTGTATATATTGTGAATGTTTACACGCACTTGTCTGATGTGTATATATAGATATATTTATACGTACATATATTTCTAGATACTCTAGACAATTGGTGACAATCTCTTGCATGTGGATCCATCACATAAGAACCTGCCAATCCTTTCAATAGGCATCTCATCGTATCAATGTCAGATTCGCTTCCATGCAATGCAAGGGCGCATTTCCAAACACTTGAGTTTGGCATGCGAGGGAGGGGCCGTCTACCGCTTGCTGTTGCAAGGAGTCTCCCAAAAGGATCTCGAGATCCAAAAGGACTTGCTGACCGCAGCCTATGGGCGACAGGATGTGTCTAAGCTACATCCAGCTGCAACATCTCGGATTCTTGATGCAGTTCATCATCATAAAGCAGATCTTGGTGCAGTAAATGCATCAACAGCTTTACATTTATTGGCCCAAACACGGCAAGCTGGTGAAGTTGCCAAAGTTGCAGATCTCATCATGTCAGTAGTGGCAGGTTCCGCAGAGCCTCGTGATTTAGCAATCGCCAGTTGGGCTTCTGCACGTTTGGAACTGGGCCAAGTTGATGGATGTTCAGAGGCCTTGCAAGCGTTGCAAGATGCCATTCATGTAGCTGCCTTCAAGTTGGAAGGTCAAGATGTGGCTAACGTGGCCTGGGCCTTTGCCACTTTATGTCCACAAAAGTCTAAGAAGTTACTGGAGAAGCTGGCGCAAGAGTCCAGCATGAAACTGAAGGAGTTTAGTCCAAGGCATTTGGCAATTACCACATGGTCCTTAGCCAAGGTTAAGGTACGAAATGATGATTTTATGCTGGCAGCTGTCCATGTATTGAAACGCTCTAAGGCTGGCCTATGATTTAAAACAGCTGTTTGCAGAAGGTCTTTTTCGTTGTGTTGTTTGAACAACGATCAAAGATGGTTTTAAGTACGGTAACCATAAATCACGAAGTATTCTATTACATTTCCTGTTTTTTTCAAACAAAAATAGCTTGAAACTGTCCAATTTTTAAGCTGTTTGTTGCCTTTTAAAGGCTGAGAACTGGATGCCACAAGATCTCTCCAACTTTCTTTGGGCCTCGGCATCCCTTCGTTGTGATGTACCATTGCCCTTGGACGTGCTCGCAGCACGTGCGGCAGACTTAAGATGGCAACACTTCAAGCCTCAGGTGGGGGAGAATCGGGAAAGTGTACCAACAAACAGTTGTGGATTTGTTGGATATGGTGGAATATCATCCCACCCCAAAACACCAGGCATGATCTTTGAAGTGGAAAAGTCATATTTGTAGAAGTACCCTACATACTTGTGACTCACATTTGTATATGCTTACATGCTGCCAAAGATGTTCTCGGAATGGTACCTACTTTTTGCTCCAGAAGTGATGCACAGACTCTTGACGTTCATATGCTTCGATCTGAGTCATGGACCAAAAAGGTTGTACTCTTGGACCCCAGGAGGTGCAGTCAGATGTCCATGAGCCACATAGTTGTTGCTCAGACCGTACCACATGTCTTGCATGCACATATGCACACAGCCGAAGACGTGGTTCCTGGTGTGTTTTTATTCCATCATTCCATCTTAAAGGTAAAACTCTTGTCAGACGGTCCTTGAAGACTAGCTAGGGATGCCTAGCTTTTGGAGGAGTTATCCATTTGCATGTGGGCTGCCTACACACTTGGCGTTGTGGATGGACGTGGGGCATCGATCTTGGCGGTGAAACGTATGTTGCAGCATGCTGCGCGAGAAATCCGAGTCAATGGAGCTAAGGCGTGAGATATTAGACACTGGTGACTGTATGCAACGCACCATGTGCCATGTGGTATCAGAACTCAATGGCATCACCCAGAAAACCCAGAGGTTCTGATTCATAGCTTACGAATTTTGGGGTTATCTCAAGATGAATAGGTGCATGCCAGCAGCCCAATAGATCACCTTTTTCTCCAGCAGCATTATGATGTCATATGGCATAAGTCAATGTTTTGAGTTCGATTGGTGTCTTACTTCATTTGGACGTTGTAACGTATCAACGTAGACACAGTTACTCCCCCGAAAATTGAAATTGTTTTCTTTAAAAAAAACTGGTGGTTGGAAGACTACTTTACTTCTAGAATGATCCGTTTTTAGGGGACGAGCCATTGATTTTCGGGGGTGCTTCCAACTCCAGGACTTTGAACCACGTCATGTGATGAATGCAGCCTGGGCACTGGCCCGGTGGCAACGGCACTGCCGCCTGATGGGATGGCCTCAGGAGAGATTGTTTCATCCGGTTGTGTGCTACATGACATTGGGGAGAGAAACGTTACCCTCCTGGGAACGATCACATATCCCCTACCTTTTGGATACGGATATGTTAGTTTTCTTGTAGGGTAAGAACAAAGCAAGCAACAAAATTCCAGCCAGTTTGGAAGTTTGCATGGCATTTGATGATGCAAATCATTTCCATAATGTTCCCAACAAAGAATTATGTGCATTTACTTGCCACGAATCCTTCAGGAATGTAAGGACTATGTATGTAGACCTGCACTACGGATTTTGATGGCGGAAGCTTCCAAGAATTTGGACGCTTTTCGACCCCATGAGCTTTCACGGCTCATTTGGGCTGTTGCCAGTCAATCCTGTCGGCACCCCAGTGCAGCAAACTGAAGCAGTGATGGAAATTGGATGCAGTTGGGGGGTTTTCTGCAGAAATCTTGGTTTAAAGAAAGTTGCTCAACTACATCTCAATTACTCATAATTATATACTAATATAGGTGTTTGAACCTTTTACACCTTTTACACCAGGTTGAACCTTCCCAGAAACGAAAAAAACAGACCTACCAACCTCGGTTGGTTGGGGACCGGTGATGCTTCCGAAACAAGGCTTGAAGCTAAGAGAGGTGGGTCCACCACTGCGTGACTATACGAGGCATCGGTCACGGGTGTGATCTTAAGCAACAACCTCGTTAGTGATATGAGATATGTGCGTTTTGCTGGTGGTACTATTTTGTGAGATTGGGTTTTGAGAATTAAACCCATTTTATCATGTTAGATATTGCTAGATGTATGAAATATCTTGGGATGCGAGAGCCTCCTAGCAAGAGTGGCAAGCTGAAGGTTGTTGGGATTTCCTGCTGAAATGATATTGCCTTCAGTTCACCAGCATCCTGAGTGATGAAGCACCCCTAGGCCAGATGCTGGATGATTGTTTGCACCTGCCCACAAACAATATGTTTCCAGGTCTCCTGTGCATTTGCAAGGGTTTGATCCGGATGCCCTTGTGAGTTTGGTTTGGGACCTTAGTCTGCCAAGAAACTATGGTTTTGTAATAAAAATGGCACTACAGAGGGGTTGCCTCAAGAGCTAGGTGAATCTAAGTGCCAAGGTGGCAAAACGGGGTTTGTGTTGAAAGTATGTAAGTTCTGCCAGATGATGTATGTTGGATGATTTATGTTAGGTCCAAGGCTTCAATAAACCAACAAAAGAACAGAGCTGTTACCTGAAACCTGGCCCAAGCATATTGGGGAAATCTCCAGGTACAACCTTCCATCAAACAAGAGGAATCTGTCCCGAACGTTTGAGTTCTGAGGTGACCTCATTATCCTGGATCCTGGAACGTTTGGTTTGGGAAGTCCCGGGCCGGCGCACCCGGTCCGCCGTTGGCACGGCAAGTATTCCTAACAAAAATGCTGCTGGGTGATGAGGCAGCTGGTGATGAGTCGATTCGTTGAATTACTATGAATTGAGCCATGAACGGTAGATTTATAGAGAAGATTCTGATTTACAGTACACCTACCAGGTTAACATCGTTTACCGATCAAAATTCGAATGGACCACATGAAACCTGGAAATCTCCATGGACTGGACAGTATGATGAGACAATAGATCCGAGATATGATCCCGATTTTTGTTGCTGCTTTTTTTTCGAAACTTCCCACGCAGCCGGATTTGGTTTTTGCTCGGGGGAGACGAGAGATTTCAGCCATGGACGCTGCCTTTGTGGGAAGCAGCTGAGCTAAACTGATGGGTGCCGACATGGAAGATGTCGTTTTACATGTGTGCCAGGTCTAAACGCCTTATATATTGGGGATGGTTATCCCACCTTTAATCGCGAATCTTTATAATGGGTATATAATGGTATATATAAGCCCTACTATTGTGTTGATGACCATGCACTATTAAGCCGGCACATACCTAGGCCCTGGCTCACATAGTGCATTGCAAGTCGGTGGCAACACTGTGCAGCCAAACCTCCCAGCACATCCACGACCGCAGTAGTGTGCTTAGTCCGAGAGTGAAAAGAAAAAAGTATATCAACTGAAATTTTGAAATCCTCAAGTGATGATAGTTGCAGATGTTAAGGATGGTGTTGTAGTCAACAAATGAAGTCATTAAGTGTCATTAAAGTCTATTTTTACTTTAGACCAAATGAAGTTAAGTTCTTAACCTCAGTGGCCAGAAATGTTCAATCCCCCAGGTGTGATGCTTTGGTCCCAGCCGTTGCGTCTGCTGCAGCTTTTGTAGCTACCTTGCGGATGAAGGGCCGGAGAGAGGCACCCACGCCATGGAATTTTGCATCAAAATTAACGAAGACCACTTTGGTAATGCTGAAGATTTGCGCAAAGTTGTGAATCTTGATTCTTTTCATGATTTGTACAGGGCAAGACTCACATGAAGGAAAGCAATGCTGCAACACAGGCCGGTGCTGTTGACATTGACAATGGACTCATCTTGCTTGTCCAGCTTGTCTTTTTTGTGATTTCTTTGCACTCTTCAGGACACTAGCAAATATTCCAAGTTGGTCCAAGAAGATCGAATGATCACTATCGAGGACGGCCGAAAGTCGCGCCAGGAAAACAAGTCTCTGAAAGCAAAGATGTGTGCCAAGCGAACAGGAATCCAACCTTCGATATGCCGGAGCCGCTCTCATCTTGTTGGTTGGCATCTACAAGCACCTGAGATGTTTGTCAGTTCTTTAGAGACAAAGTGTATCAATTGGCAGCCGACAGCAATAGCTCAAATTTTTCGTATGCCAAAGAAATCAACCACATTGAATTTATTCCAACCATGTAGTACTGAAAGATTTACAGTAAGCAAAATCAGTGAACATGAGAATCAATGCGCCAAAATTGCTATTCCCCTGGACATCTTTGCACCTTGGGGAGGTATGTGGGGATGTGTTCGGCGGGTGTCTTCAACTATTCCACCATTGCGGCTGATGCCGCTGGCGCTTGGGCCGTTTTTGAAACTGGTCGCCAGTCCCTCTGAGGTGCTTGGGATATGGTGAAACCCGGAAAAAACCTGGGAAAATGGAAACGTGAGACAAGATAAAGTTGCAAATAACTATAGATATACAATATATATATATATATAAATGTGTGTCGACCTTTAGCAAATTGTATGTTACACAAAAAAATATGTTATGAAAGCAGTGCTGTTCATGAATTTTGCATGGCATTTTTTTTTCGGGATGTCAATTTGTTGAGGTCTCTAGGTTTGAAAGACGTTTATGGAAAGATAGTGACCAAGAGTTGGGGAAGAGAAGAAGGTGGGGCATGATGGGTAATGGTACTATATTACAACCGTTTGGGGAGCGGTCGGCAAGAACAGGTTGCGTGCTGGCTTTGCGCTGGAGTCTGGATAAACCTTTTTCGATGTCTGAGCCACCTGCAGAATACAAGGGCTTCCTTAGCAAGAAACCTGACAAATTAGGGTGAAGGGATGAGAGTTGTTGCATCTTGTGAATGCAAAACTGCACAGCAACAATGAAGAGACTGACTTTAGAGGCAATCAACACCATTGGATGTCATTGGTATTGGGACAATTCCGTTGTTACTTGAGGCAGTTTCATGTTCGGAGCTCACATGCCATTAAGCTTTACACCTCCAGGTGTAAGGATTACTAACCAACTTCAGCTGGGGAATACCAACAAAATAATCATCGCCTGCGCAGGAGCTTTAAGGGCCCTTTAAAAGGGCTACAGCAACTTGAAGTATCAAAACAATCAAACGCAAGTATTCATCATATACTCGAACGGAAGAACATGGGAATGAGTGAGAGTGGCTTTCAAATACTCCCACAACTGCTGGATACATGCCTTTGCCATGCCATACCATGCAGCCCCACCATTTTTTTGCAAACCCATCTCGCTGTGAAGATTCGCAAGAATTGTCTTGACACTCCAACATCGGTCATCAAGTGAGAATTAGGTAATCATGATATATGGACAACACTACCCTAGTCCCGCAATTAACCCCCACCTCCCCTCAGAGATAGTCCAGATGAAAAACGTCAAAAAGACATGCCCTGAATATGCTGTTAGCTGCCCAAACCTTTGACCAGTACAACACAGCAACAAAAAACCAGGCAAAAAAAGACGTGATGCCGTATTTGTTTTTGTTTGACCCACTAGCAAAAACAAACGAAAAAACATACAACATGTAAGAAAGTTTGTTCAAAAACAGAAGCTCCCCCCCCCACCCAAAAAAAATAATATCATCCCCCCCCCAACGAATCATTTTTTCCCACCAACCAGACCTACCGGCCAAAGTACTGAGGAAGCGCTTGCAAGCCCTGCAGTTAGGAGGTCCTGCAGCATTGGTAGGTGCCTTGGTAGCCAGCCTGGCTGCTGGCATCAATGGAGAGCTGGCCGCTGTGGCTGCTAGGCTTAAGATCACTTGGGAACTTGGAGTGGAAGTTCACGATGTCTTTTTAGAAGAAAGGCTTGGGATAATATGGATTCATCAAGATGATGGTATCTAGCATTTAAGTATTTAAGAATATTTGAGATACCCTTCGAATGCTTATGTTATTAATACTGGTGCCATTTGAAATATTCTTACCATTCAAATCATGGCATACTTGTGGTACTTGAGATACCTTTTAAGGCCACATCGCCATGTCTTGACCTGGTGACCCCTGAGGTTCCAACTCTCCAGGGATGCGGCATCGTTGCTCTCATCTCGTTGGTCATTTCTCAGGTCGCCAAGCGACTGGAGAAATAGATTGAAGATTCCCAGGGGAGGTTTAAGCCAAATCCAGTTTCGGTGGATCCAATGGCAACAAAATTCCATCTCAAACAGCTTTTGAGACAATTCAATTTGCATTTGAAATACTGTAATAGATAGAATTGATAGAAAGAGAAAAGTTCCAACATACCAAGGGATCCCGCCAGATTTTCAGGCTTTGGAGTGCACCAGTAGCCTTTTTCATTGGGCACCAGCCTGTGCCGCTTGATACTGCCGAACTGGTGATGCACCTGCAGTGCCAAATGGCACCACATGTGTGGAATAGCTCGGGGGTATCAGCTGCGCTCCTGGAACTCTACTTGCCCATCCTTCGAAAAAAGAGCTACAAATGAGGATTGCAAAACCAAATGCCATGACAAATCAGCGAAAAACATCAGGTAAACACCAGGAATAAACATGAAACTGATAATGAATTGAGAGAAACCTTAAAGTTCTGCAGCCGGGCTCCATTGTGCCCGGCTCTTGCGAACATGGATGGGACACAAGGCTGGGATGCTAGCATGCTGACATGCAATCAGTGTGCTTTTTTGCACTTAAAGATTCCAAATGATAGTTTTTATGAGCTTATGATCCATCGTTTGGAATCATTTTCTGATAGTTTTTTGCCTCAGGTTCGATTTTTTTCTGAGGGATTCTCCCACTTTTGGTTCCTTAACTTGTGCAACTGCCCGAACCCTCAAATCAGCCACTGGACCGCCAAGACCAGACAGGCTGCGCTGTTGGTTTTTATAAACTCCTTGAATCATGGCTACCGAAGCGGATACCTATACAACAAGTCCCAGAGGAGTTACTTGGTGGATTTCTGGGGTGAGGCATGGTGATGAACATTTGCCCCAACAAATTGAAGCCTCCAAACCACAGTTGTTCCCACCTTGAGATCGATTTCTTGAAGGTGAGCAACCCTCAACTCGGGAGCCCCGATGAGTGTTGTGTTACTGCTGACCAGTTAAGACCGTGGATTCCTCATGTTTGGTCACTATTCCAAGCAGCCAAGGATTCCTCATGTTTGCAAGATTGCATCATTATTTGAGCCTGAGCTCTACATGGCTCAGGCCTGCAGTGAGCGATACCCCCCAACAAGACGTAGGAAAATAGGGGGGAAAAAAAAATATATATATTATGTATATATATATATATAAATATATACACCTGGGCGATGCGGGATTCCAAGACTAGCTGATTATCAGACTTTTGCTGGCACTTGTTGTCCAATTTTGAAGCTTTGATGTTCAAGAGTTTAATGGCCACTGGCGATACATCAAATACAATGTGTTGCCATTGACTTTGGCCAACATCCACAGGCTGTGAAGGCTCACAGGCTAAAAGAGTTGCACAAGACGACTGAAGTTTGTGAGCAGGCACGTCATCTCCGGACATGTGAGTTGCTTACAACCCCCCGGCGTTGTTTTGTCACCAGGGTGGTATCGTTTCCTCCTTTCCAGCATCTATCCGATTTAGTTAGATTTGATGGACAGCAGGCCGGTTGCTTGAAACCTGCGCTGTGCTGAGGTATTGCCAAATAGCAGTAGGCAGCATAATCCCGAACCTAAGCTGCATAGTTCGTTTTGGTATGAAGTTTTTTGTTCAAATCAAATTCAAACCCTTTTCCAGTTCCAAAGTCCAGCAACCTAGGCAGACTTTCAGAGTGGAGATCTAGTGGTCCTGGGTGCTGAAGGCTACGAGGGCTCGACTGCTGTGGTTTGTGAAATGTCTGCGATGGACTGCAAAGTTGCGATTCTGGACCCTTCGCGCAGCTTCAAAAAAGCGGAGCACCATGTGAAGTCTTCGGATATGCGCTTAATCCATGAAGAATGGCGTATTGGTACTCGACACATCATCGGAGGTTTGCAGAGCAGTCGCATGAAGCATTTGAATGGCTTGGCGGCTTGTGTCCGACCCTGGGCATGTGCTTTCAGAAATGTTTTTAAAGCTTTTGTTCAAACACTTTTCAGCTCTAAGTTGGGAATGTCTCCAACCAACTCATGTCTTGCAGACATTTCTTTTTAAATGATTTTTCTGTTGGGTTTGTATCGGAAGCAACAAGGAGAACACCGAAGGTATGGTCATCCATGCTTTGTTCCCAAGCCAGAGTCTGATGACCCCAAGCTCCGGCTGTGTGTACGTTGGGAGAATCCACAGGACAACTCCAACGGGGCCCTCCTGTTGGAGCCACGATTCCTATCTCCTTGTGTCCAG